>PVIR01035313.1:0-16577 GCA_004026965.1 Petromus typicus | reverse complement strand
TTCAGGCTGGCCCTGAGCTCAGCCTCCAACTCACATCACAATCCTCCTGCCTCTGCCTCCCGAGTGCTGGGATTACAGGCGTGAGCCACCACGCCCTGCACTGTGGTATGTGGTACTGGTTGCTGCTGGGTGTGGGTCTCCACACCCAGTATTGTTATGTGGTTACCGGGGAATCGAACCCGGGTCCTTGCGCTTGCGAGACAGGCGCCAGAACCACTGAGCTAACTCCCCGACCCCTGAAGGGGTTAATTCTTTGAAACTTTATGGAAACCAGAATTGCAAACTGAAGGTATCAATATGACCATACTGTTTTCAAGGTCCTCAGGGAGAATCCTGGTCTCTATTAGATTCTAGTAAGAAAGGGATCAGAACATGCCCCCCAACTATGCTACTTAGGGGTAATGATTATTTTGAGCTGAGGAAAAATAAGAAAGAGCAGCATTTGAGAACCCATACGAGGAGTGCTTTATATTTATCTCATCTTATTCAAATCAAGGTGTAAGTTTTTCTTTTTCATGGAAATTTCTACTAAGATATGAAATTTCTGTATGCAAAGGTTTCTCCCCTTCCCACACTAGGAAAAGGACAAGGAGTCTTATCACCGGAAATGGCACCTAGATGTGTATATTTTATGACCAACTTCTATCTACCCTTATTTTGCCCTATACATTTCCTGTTACTTTCCTAGGTGTTATTCTGTAAAAGGCCAATGTGTTTTCTTTTTTTAAATATCATCTTAGTTACTTTTCTCTTTTTGCTGAGACAAAATACACAACATTTAAAGTTTAATGAGAAGAAGTTGACTTGGCCTCACAGTTTGTAGAGGTTTCAGTCCACAGCTGGTGGGCCTCAAGAGAGGGTGACATTCCAGGTGAGCATCACAAAGAACTAACACTTTATGGCAGCAAAAGGTAGCAAAGAAGCAACAAGTGACTATTGTATCCAGTTTACCCACCTAGACGTGAATAACACTTACATCCAGGGTGGGTCACCCTTACCTTCCCAAGAGCTATTCCAAAACAGTCTGCGGATTCATCAAGGAATAACAGAACTTTATTCCAACATCACACCTACATATTTAGCCCCTGTTGTTAAAGAACCACCTCTGGCCCCATGAAATTTGGGGAACATCTAGACACAAGCTGTGACACTTTTTTTTCCTACAATTTATGACCTTTTATTATGACATCTAAGCTCTGAGCTTAAGCGCCTCTTGGAATTTTCCTTTTCTTTTCTGTGAAGGACATCACACACATAAGAATATTGATAACAATAAAATATCATTGCTTATTCTGTTATTCTATATTTTGTGAGTTTAATTTCAAGTACCCAGATGTTGAACCTAAGATTGTAGAGTGAATTATTTTTTTTCCTCCTTCTCCTCTCCATGATTAAAATTGTTTCCAGATTTGGTCAAATATTTCTTGTGGAGTAAAATAATGTCTGATAGAAAACCACTGTACCACAGTAATACATGAAATAACTTTTTAAAAAATCGTTGCTATTATATAGCTTTTAACAGTTTACAAGGCTTTCATAGAGGTAATATTTTGTTCCTTATTATATACTGTAAATTACTAGATTCTAAGAGACTTAGGGACATGGAATTTGGTGTTAGAGTTTAGTATTTTTTCCCTCTACAGTAAATAGCATCTACACGAATTTTTCCAGACAAGATCACAGTCTCCTTTTGTGAGGTATCTTCCTTTGTTATTAAGCTGGTAGATTTCAATTTTATTCTTGGTAGTTTCTATTTACTTATTTGAATAAGTTATAAGCCACTTAAAGGGAAGAGGTATTTTTTATACAGAAACATTGAATATTTCATCAGAAATGTTATCTGTCAAATTGTTTAATATTAAAGGAAAATAAGTTTGTTAACACCTACCAAAATCCTTTGCATATAGTTACTGCTCAGTCAACTCATAATGGGATATTTAATGTGAAATTATGAATATCCTCAAGTATACTTCTGAATATAACAGCCTTTTCCTTTGCTGGAAACTTCTGTTAAAGATTTTAGTTGTTGTTTGTTTGCAACACATTTTCTTCTGGTTTCTTGCTCTCACTACTAAATGCTTTAGTGATCATTGAGAAAATTAAAGGAAACATTCAGAACTTCATGCCAATATTTACTGTATGCTGCTGTATTTATCCAGTTTTTCTACTACAAAAAATTTATTTTACATGAATTTTACCAAGACATTAACTTTATCAGTATAACAGAGCTTAGAAATTTAAAGAGTTGGTGATTAGATACTGTGGTTTGGTGACTGCTGAGTTAATCTTTCAGTGATTATAGGAGCATGTGAGATATGACAAAGAACTCATTTCTTACTAAAGTAAGGTGTTATTTTTCCTATAACTCACCAAGATAACTTCAAAATATATTTTGCAAAAGAAAAATCAGGTAATGTACACAGGGCAAAAATTACTCAAACAAAAGGTTTTAAACTAGAATCAGTGTAGATTTTTTAAATGTGAGATAACTGAGTGTAAGAAGCAAAAAGATTAATAATAGAATTGTACTAAATTTTAGGTCAGTTTGACCATAAAAATGTTGGTATAAAATATGTTTGTAAAATTATTTCATTTTGTGATGATCATGTTCAAATATTTTGTTGTATTGAGATACTTTATGTATAATTAATACTTAGAATAGGAGGAGGACAAAGAGAAGAAAGCCCACAACACACATGACTTTGTCAAACTCTTCATGTGTGATATAAATATAATAAAATATGTGAGCAGGAATAAATAAAAATGGAAAAAATAATAATTATCTATTCTTAATTCACCTCATTTGTGTAAGATAGAATGAAGAATTAAATGAGTTAATTATACTTATGAGAGTTCATTAGGGACAATTTAAAGTTAAAAGTTGAAAAGTCTATTTCGATCAAAAATGTTTCTGAATTGATTTAATTTCTGACAGAAGAGGACTTTAATTATTATGTTGTGTCACTCACAGGAACCAGTGTATATTTCAAGCTGATTGATTGCAGCTGGATTTGAGAGCAATTCTCATTTTCTCCATTTCAGATTCTCTGCTTAATCTAGGGAAAAGACACAATAGTTTGCAACGGAAGATTCATCAACATAGACTGACTATGGGCTTCGTGTGGGATTGGAAAATTTATTCAACATCCTTAGTGAAGAAAATGGTCTTGATTTGTCAAAATTAACCTGTGTAGATTGCTTTGAAATATTTTGCAGATTTTATGATGCTTTTTCAAACAAATACAGAAATAGAAATGAAGCTACGAAAGTAGCCATGAAAGACTTTGAATAAGTCAAACTTTTAAAAAGTTATTACATGATCAAAAGACAATCTACTTTGGTGTACATGAAGTTTCTTGATATTTTATCCTACATTTTCAAAAATATTACCTGGTTGTAAATGAATACCATATTTAAGTGCACATAATCTACACTGTTAGATAATATTTCCACTATACCATTGACATGTGTCTTATGAGAAGCTATTCAAATAGGTGAAACACTGACTCATATTTTTAAAATCCCAGTAGCTAATACACTTTTTTTTTACAGAAAATGAAAAATATGTACCCCGAGCTTTCTTATCATTGAGATCATTTCCCAAAAGCATTATTGCTTAACTAATTTAAAATTTGACTAAACACTAAAGAGTACGTTATACCAAATAATCTTTCACTAATGAGTTGAGCAAGATGAGCCAATTGGCCTTTTAGGATTGTAATTTCTATAATTCTATGAACTCAATATAGTGTATCAAAACCCTCAAAGGTAATGCAGTGTTAAATCAATACAAACGAACTCTAATGAAAATGAAGCATTTCCTTTTTTATGTATTTAGGAGAAAGACTTTGTGAGGTGATGTTATGAGGATATGGAAGGTTATTTAATGTAGCTAATGCTTCAAAGGATTTAGCAGCTTCACTTTATGGGACCCTTTATTCCTCTATACCCATATATGCCATTTTTAATTGCTTTTCTGGATGATGCCCAGGAATTCTGAGTATTTTAAAAGAGGTTATTCAACACAGTTCTTGAAGTTAATGGTTTGTAATTTTGAGGTCAAAATTGTATGTATTTTAAAGTGTACACTCCGCATTTTTAACGCAGGGCTTATGATGAAATAGGAAGGCAATTTTGTTCTGTCTGCATATGTCAAGAATGATTATTGCCTTGATCTACATACTTGGAGATTCAAACAGATGATTCTAATTTAAAATGCATGTCTTGTAAGCTTGGTCTGTCTTGCTGATATGGTTACTTGTAAATTAAAACAAATAAGAAATAGCAAAAAATAAACAAATAGTCTAATAGTATACATAGCAAAACTTATGTGAGTAGTTTCTCTCAAAAACCTAGGTGGTAAGGGAAGCTTTTAACAACCTTCAAAGATATTTTAATGTAATCACCAAAAAACAAATTTTCACAAATTCAAGCATATTTTAAAACTAATTTCCGATTAGAATATTTTCTTACTATTTATACTATGAACTCTGAATGCTATTTGAAATAAATGAAAGAACTGCTAAATAAGAAGTACTAAACAAATAAATTTGAAAACAAAAATGTGAGTTAAGTGAGTAATTATGTGTATATCATTATGACTTTTTTTGGGTAAAATGCATTGCTAAATAAAACCTTCCTATTATATGTCTGTAGACAAGAATATTTTCTATAAAAATTCCACTTTGCTATATTAAAATGTATGGACCTCAAATAATGTATTACTAAAATGGTTAACATATTGATTTAAAATTGGCTCTGGGATATTGGAGACAATGAATCATAATTATCTTGGCCATTTATTAGCTGTATTTTTATGGCCACTTAGACTATATGAAGATCACTTTATTTATCAAAGAGAAAAGATGATAACTCCTACTTTTCTTTTTAAAGCCAGATTTACTTATAAACAGTATATAAAAACACCCAACTTATTTATTGTAACAAAGGAAGCTCACAAAAGTTTATACCACTATTAACTCTATGCTATTATTTGTCTAAACTTTGCATTATAGCAACAAAGCACAAATAGAACTATAAAATATCCTTATGTATTTACTCATGGTGTTTTATTTTAATTCAGAAAACTATATTTTAATATTCATAATATAAGCATTATGTAACATTTTATAACTTAATTCTTTAAGATTAATGCATTAAAATCGTTTAGTAGCAGTATTTAAATTAAATCAGTGATATTAGTTAACATAAATACTTCCAACAATAAAAATAAGGCAAACTTTATATTTTAATGATTTATACATTTAGAAAGACAAATATACCTGCAGTAAATTTATAAGAGTCTTCCAAAGATACATCTTTTATGAATTTATTACAGGAAAATATTTTAGTAAATTATTTTAGGAAAATGATTTTATATGTATATATTTTTATAATTCATAATCTTTACTCTGAGTGTCTGTTCCATCTAAAATTTGAATTTTCTTTTTGCTATACTATTAATTGGAGATTCAGTAGGAAGGTGAATACTATACAGAGCAGCATAAGAGCCTCCAACCTGAAAATTGTGTGATTCTTCAAATTAAGTTGGAATTGCTGAAACTAGTGCTAGGAATGGGTAACATGCAGCAGGACCTAGCTTCCATCCCACACAGTACAAACAAAAATTTCAAAGTAGAGCAAACCAAAAACACTGACGTGAAAGCGTTTTCATATTTTATAGTCCATTACTGCATAGAAATTATTTGTGACATCAACCCAGTGTTCTACTAGTGTCTATGAATGTCATGCTTTTTATTATTTTAAAAGTCAGGATTTCAATAAACTGCCTTTGGTAAATTTTCAAGTAATTTTTAAAAGGTAAAAATGATTAAGTCTTATCCCAAATAACATGTATGGTAACTTTTTATAATTTCCTTCTAGTAATTGGCTGATATTATTAAGTTAGTCTCATTCATTTATAAGTAGGCCAATTAATGAAATACATCACAAAAGCAAATAATGTGATACACTCTAAATAATTAAATAACTATCCACTTTTTGTTTAAAAGAGCAACCAAGAAAATCAATACAAAGAAGGACCAAAGAGGATCATTGGCATCATTTCTGTGTGTTTTCCTTGATAATTTCAGTTTTGATTTAAGTTGCAAAACCCAACCATAACCAAACCTCGTGTGTTGCTGGAAATACACTCATCCAAAGCCTTTCCTTTGAGACGCAGGCTGGGAAACAAAGTGTTCTTGTAATTGTATTCACTGTGACAGAAAATTCACCTACAGAGTTTAGGTCAAAAAGTACTTAACATTGCTGGACAGAAAGGAACCAGCTCTGGTGAATATCCTGATAGTTTTTCTTTCCTTTCACTATGTAGTGGCTCAGAGAAACATTCACAGATATCTTTTTTTTAAAATTTCTTTATTGGTACATTATGAATACACATGATATTCACATTCAACAGTAAGAGTTTGTATCAGAATATGACATGACTTGATTCTCATTTTTCCCTTTTCCCCCGTCCCCTATATACACAATTTTTGTTTTCTTTTTTCTTTATTATTGCCACATTCTTTTCCCCCCTCATTATTTACCCTTACACTCTTTCCTTTTAAATATGTTCTACTTCACAATATCAACTATACATACTATATCTCATTTACAACTTCATATTCTCATAGGAAAGATATGATGTCTACACATCTGTGACCTGTTTATTTCACTTATGAGCACGTCCTCAAAGTACATCCATTTGTGTGTGAATGACTCAATCTTATCATTTTTAGTGGCAGAGTATACTTCATACTATAAAAGAACCACATCTTCTTTATCTAGTCTCCAGTTGATGGACATTTGGGTTGTTTCCAAGACCTACTAATCACAAACGGAGCTGCTATAAATATGAGTGCACATACGTCCCAGTGAAATGAATCTTTTAATTCCTTTGTGTATATGTCTAGCAGAGCGATGGCCAGGTCAAATGGGACCTCCAATCCTAGTTCTTGAGGAATATCCACACTGATCTCCACAGAGGTTGCATAGATCTACATTCCCACCAGCAGTGGAGAAGAGTTCCCTTTTCTCTGCAGCCTCACCAACATTTGTTGATGGCTAATTCTGAAGTGGCAGCCATTCTTTGTGGAGTGAGATAAAAATCTCAGTGTTATTTTCATCTGCATTTCTCGAATGACTAATGATATTGAACATTTCTTCATATACTTTTTAGCTGCTGTTACTTCTTCCTCTGAAAAGTATCCATTTCAGATGCTCATTTTTGAATTGGATCGTTAAATTTGGGTGAACTGATTTTTTGAGCTCTTTATATGTTCTGGATAGTAGCCCTTTGTCTGAGGAACAGGTGGTAAAGATTTTTTCCCACATTGTTGGCTGCCTTTTCGTTCTGTTGGTGGTTTCCTTTGTTGTGCAGAAGTCATGGACTTCTCTTGACTGGCATCCCAGTACTTTCCCACTGTCTCTTCCTTCTCTGCCTATATAATATTATAAATATGGGAAAAGCAAAATTTTGTCTATCAGCAGGTAAAGTTAATATATAGTGATACATTAAATTCTAAAGCTATCAATAACATCACCTAATTTTATGGAAAAGTTGAGTAGTTTTCTATGGAAATTGATGAATGTTAAATGATTTATACAAACTTATACAGGTATCTTATTAGGCTACTAATGAAATTTTAATTCTTAATTATATTTGAATCCACAATCCATGACATTAAAAGACATATATTGATTCCCAAGGGCTTTCAGAGGCAGGAGCTGTTACCTAAATCTTGACGGAAACAATCCTCTAGACATTCTATTCTTGAGAAAAGACCATTCCTGAAAGTACAGCATAAGTCCAAACTCTGTGCAGCTGCACACCACTGCCAGCTCTTTGAAGTTAGACTTTTTTCTCCATTCAACTTTTGTGTGTGTGTGTGTGTGTGTGTGTATTGAAATATGTATATTGAATATATATGTATATATATATATATATATATATATATATATATATATATATGAAATGACATTGCTTTATGTTAGATGTTCTACAGTTTGCTACATTTTATCTATCTTCAGAGAGCAGTTTTTAAAAATTTATTTAGGCTTAAATTATTTCAACCATAACATTTGCCTAGATTTATCTGTTCCACTATTAGACAATCCAGGTATTTTAAATTAAATTAGACATCCAGGTATTTTAAGGGAATCTTTGAATGTGACCACAAGGCTTTTTATTTCATTATGAATTTTTGTTTATTGGGAGAGTTATTGAATTCTTATGTGTCTGGAATGGTGTTTCATTTTTAGTGTATACTGGTAAAATAAAGCACTTTCACTCTTTGTTGGGAACTTACATTGGAAAGAAGAGGAAATGGTCCATGAGTTATGAGTCATATTGTTGTGCAAAATACAAACAACTTAAAAATTTATAGTAACAAAAGAGAGGAGTCAATGTGTAAAGAATAAACAAATGGCCCCAAGAAAATTCCTAGGCTACCAGGAAAGGTTAAAAAGAGATTAAAGGTTAAAAGTCATCTATGTGAAGAGCAATGAAAAGCTTATTCCAAGTTGAAGTTTAGAATCATCTGAGATGAGAAAAAAGCCTAGGAGCAAATGCAGGAAATCTTGTGACCAGAGCAACATGGGAAAAGGATAAAATGGATATATGATGAGCTTGAATAAAGGCTCAATCATGTGGGTCCCTAAAGGTATATAACTTTCTTATATTTAATAGATGTTTTACAACATTTATCAATACCCTTACTTCAGTCTTGGAAACAAAGTGAGAAAATGATAGTTCTCTTTCTGTGCTGCTTGGTCTAGTGAAAAACAAAAATACTCTCAGAACTTTATGAGAGATGATGAAGGATTTCATCTTCTTTTTTGTTGTTGTTTTGTTTTCTGAGACAGGTTATCACTTTATAGTTCAGGCTGAACTCAGCCCAGAGCCCAGCATTCCTCCTGCCTCTGCCTCCCAGTGCAGGGAGTATAGGCATGAGCCACCATGCCCAGCACTGTGGTATATGGTACTGATTACTTGTGGGTGTGGAACACCAGGTCTGGAATTCTTACATGTGGTTGTTAGGGATTGAACTCCTGCCCTTGTGCTTGCAAGGGAGATGCCAGAACTACAGAGCTAAATCTCTGGCCCAAGAATTTGGCTCTTAAGAGGGATGAAGGAGGCTGCTTTCAAAATAGCTGAAGCATCAGATGAAAGCTGAAGGATGAATTGCCAAAAAAAAGGGAAGGAAACAGGCCACAGGCTCAGCTACATAAAAAAACAAAAAGATGAAAAATCTCAGGAAAATATTACTACTTTTAATATATATTGACAATAATAAAAGCAAGGCCAAGAATGTATGTATGTAATATGTTGTAAAACTATCTCCCCAGTTGAAATGAAAAATAAAAATACATATCACCGAGCTGTTGGCCATGAAGTTCAGAGAACTACTGAATAATTCTGAGATTTCCCGAGGACAAAAAAAAAAAATCTTGCTTACTGACAATGTGGGATGTAAATAAGGGAGAAAGAACATGAATACACTTTGGATCCTTGAGTAAGTGATAGTGAGCTGCTCCATGATTCACTGGAATGGAGAAGAATTTGAAGAGACTGCTGAGAACATAAATTATGAGTGGCTGGTAGACATGTTGAGTTGGATGTCAGTATTCCAATGTGAGGCTTCAAAAGTGAAATGATAACCTGAAAATTGCACAAATGAGGAGTGCATTAATGTCTCTTATTTAGTGATCATCAGTATTAATATATATATATATATATATATATATCTTAATATATATATTAATGTGGTGTATGTGCTTCTATTCAATAAATTTATGCTTGGAAAATCTTGTGAAATAAATAACACTACAGAGCTAGAATTTATTACAGTAATGTTAACTGCAGGTACAGAGTATCCAAATCACCAATTTTAAGCTGCACCATCCTGGACATATTATAACTCACCAAGTTCCAACATATTAATTTTAGAAATATTTGAAAAAATAATGTACAATGTAAAAAAAAAAAGAAAGAAAGAAACTTCTTCATTTAGAATTCTGCAAAGTCAAAACCATGTATATATTTTCAGTACTAGTAACCATGACTTTACAGGTGTCGGGCACACTAAATCTGTTTCATTTTAGTGGAAACACTATTTTTGTTATGACACGCATGTTGCAGCAGGCTGTTATCACTGAAAGCTCTCTCCATCAATAGGAGAAACTTTTCCTATAAGTACAACCCCAGAGGGACTGGTTACTGTGCTGCCTCTTTCCCCTCTTTCTTCTATAGTCCTGCCGGCAGGTGGTAATGTGTCAGCAACAAATAGCTAAATCAGCATGTCTTGCCACCGGCCTCAATTTCTTCTGATTACTGCATAATAAGTTCTGGATTTTTCTGTTAATAGTTTAAACACATGTATTTGTACTGTAAGTGAAAATACCACATTTTGGTGAAGTATTTATGTCCAAAGTAAATGGACCTTTTAATTTCTGGTGTAGTGTAAAGATCATTCTTTTCTCTTTTCCTTTATTTTGTGAAAATAATTAAAATGAAGTTTCAAACTCAAATGATGAAAAAGTGAAATAAAGTCTAGAGCAAGACATCCCATAATGGAGGAATCCTTCCTGAGAGGAAGTCACTGGAAATTGACACATCTTCACTCTGTTAAGGCAGTCTTCTCTCCACTGCATATCCACCAAGTCACTGAGGCTTTGCTGTTATAATCAGTATTGGGAGTCCTAAGAAGTTTCATGTAAGTCTCATTGCTTTCCATGTCTACTTGAGCATAAATCTTGAAGGTTTCCCTTGTGTCTCTCAATTTCGTGATCAAAAAAAAAAAAATGGAACAAGACAAAATAAATCCCCTCCGCTTTGTGTTTCCTCATTGAACTTCTCTCTTCAACCCCAGCATTCAGTCTTTTCAGTAACTCTCAAAGGTGAGCTTGAAGAGTGAATAGAAGTTCCTCTCTCTTCAGGAAGAAATGCTACACAAATTTCCTCTGCTGAGCACAGACTTGGTAGTTTCTGTCTTTGTATTGACTTTTCTTTCAGGCAGCAGCATTATGTTTGTTCCAAGTGGGACTTGCCAGGCTAAACTGATGACTCACACCCGAGTGGGTCTGCCCGAAGCTCTCCCCACCTGTGCCACACAAATTGAGACACTGTTAGTCTCCCTTTCTGGCCTCTGTGTTTGTGGCTTCAACATCCTTGATTTCTTTTATTTTTTATAAGAATTTTTTTTTCGTTAAGTAATAAGTTATTTTAAATTTTATGTTCTGTGTATGGTTTTCCTTTTTATTTTACAAATTCAAACAGGACGACTGTTACAATGTAAAAGGTGTCTGTGCTTTTCTCTGTGGTGTTATTTGGACCTGTAATCCTTCTCAAAGGTTCATGCATCAAAGGCTTGGTGCCCATGCGTTGCTATTGTGCGGTAGGGAAACTCTCCGAGGTGAAGCTCCGTGGTCTTTTCCTGTCATCGGGGACATGTGAATGAAGGATCACTCGCGCCACAGATCTCTTCCTTTCCCCTCTTCATTTTCCAGCCCTGCAGTGAACAATGTCACTCCACCACACACTTCTGCTGGGGTATATTGCTCTGCCACAGGTCCAACAGCAATGAAAACAACTATGGACTGAAATTTCTAAAAATATGAGTCTGAATAAAACTTTTCTCTTTATAAGTTGATTATCTCAAGTATCTTTAATGATGGTAAAAGTGAAATAAGACACTCCAAAGGGAACTTCATTCACCTCAGGGTGATGCAGGATATCAGACTACCTAGAAGAAAACCTGAAGTTAATAAGAAGGATAAAGTCACTCACAAATATTAACATTTCCAATGACTTGACTTCGTAAAATATGTTCAGTATTCACTAATTACATTAGCTTCTGCTATGGAGACCTGTACAAAAAGCATTTCTTGCATCTAAGAACTAGTTTTGAAATGTGAAGGTACTTTTTGAAAATGTTTACTGGCCACTTGGCTAATGTCTATCTGTATGACCTATCTGTAGCATTAAAGAGTTAGAAATGACATTTGAAAGAGGCATGCTAATGTGCTGTCTGAAAGAGAAAGTATACTTTATATATGTCATAGATAAGAAATTTGGAGGATTCTATTTCTCTGAGTTTCACTTTAGAATGCAGATGTGTCATATATTGTTTTATTTACCATCTCATTTCCATATCCTGAACTAAATAAATAAAAATCATACTAAATACTTAAATATAATACCTTGTTTTTTAATTCAATGATTTATTCTGCAAATATCCTATAAACTAATATCTCTTCCTTCTTCCTTTCTACTTTCCATTTATTTCAACATTTTGTGGTTTCGTTATGTTTGTTATTTTATCCTTATACATTGATGAAAGGTTAATAACAATTTATTATCTTCAAATGTTATTGAAATAATCTCCAAAGTATTGGATATTTTTTCAGTATTACCAAGAAATATGCTTATTTGTTTTGTTATAATATTGACACTTAAAAATATAATTCTTTTCTTTTCCAATGTGGTAGACTTTAAAGTAAATTTTCTTTAAAAATTGATCTTTATCTTTTAGTCAAGCTCAAACTGCCCATCTAAATCATGTACTACAGTAACATTAAAATTAAAGATAAATTTGAAATTATATCTTTGGAATTACCTTAAAGATTTGATTTTAGATAAAGGCTAAACATCTTTATATCTTTACTTTAAATATTGACATAAAAATCTTAGTATTTTATGTATTCATGAAATAAGGAAATAACTACATTACCATCAAGGGACCAATGTAAAGATAAATTCAAAGAGTCTTACAATTTTTAGGTTATTTTCTCAGTCCCTTTAAGTTAAACTTATGTTTATTATAGAAACAAGAGTTTCTCAATTCTTTTTTAAAAGTCTGTTCTTGTTTAGACACTTTGAACATATTTGGCATAATCAATACTTCAACTGGATAAAATAAAAGTAAATTACAGGGTCGGGGATTTAGCTCAGTGGTTCTAGCACCTGTCTTGCAAGCGCAAGGATCTGGGTTCAGTTCCCCGGAAACCACATACAATGCTGGGCATGAAGACTCATGCCCAGCAGCAATCAGCACCACATACCACAGTGCTAGGGGTGGTGGGTCAAGCCTGTAATCCCAGCACTTGGGAGGGAGAGGCAGGGGGATTGCTGTGATGTGGGTTTGAGGCTGAGCTCAGGACCAGCCTGAACTACAAAGCAAGACCCTGCTCAAACAAACAAATAAAAAGTAAATTATAATGAGAAGGTCACTGTATTAAATGAATATCCCTAGTTGCCTGAGTCTTCATAAGGTAAAGTAAGACAGAACAGATCTTCCAAAAACAGAGAAATACAGCTGACTGCCAAGTAGTTGGAGTCCTCTAATGAGAATAATCCTGGTAATAGTAACATGGGACAAAAAAGCAAAATAAACAAACAAACAAAAAAAATGACATTTTGTATGCCCTGTCCACGAGTAGGCTTATGAGTCCTGAGAGCCTCCTTTTGTGATTTGGCCACAGCCATTATATGAATTCTAGGAAAGCTTGAATTTTATAAAGCTTAACACTATAAACCAGAATCTCTTCTTAAATAAAACTTAAAGATAGGATGATTTGGTATCTAAGGGAAGACTTAGGCTCCACAATATAGTATTTTGCTTCTTGTATGTCATTAAGCAAAAGTTATTCTCTTAAATGTTACAGTTGACTTGAACCAGAAAAAATAACTTTTGGAAAGATTTTCTAATTTAAAAGTATTCAAGAAAATAGAAGCCTATGAAAGATATACTAATGGATCACAGAGAGCTGAACATGTTTAGAATATTACTGCAAATTACTTGTACAGAGATTAAACAACACTAATGATCATAGTCTTAGAACCTTTCAAAGACAACAAAAAGGGAAAACAATGAAACTTCTGGACAAAAGTTAATAATATCCTACTTAGAAAACTAGAATCTACATGAAATACCTAATTCTTCTTTTTTAGTAACTTGGTTAGACATGGAAATGAAAGATCATCACAAGAGGACCAGAAAGGAAAGAAAAAAATTCCCTTTCTTTGCTTTCTCCTCTCCACCTCCAGTTCACTTTCCCAATTGAAGATTTTCTCCCTATTTCACAGTACTTACAATACATTCTGGACTTCATTTATATGGTCCAGTTCTCACACTGAAACATGCCGCCTATCTTATCCTCAGCCGATTAGTCTATACATTGCTCTTTTGCATAGTAAGGATGTTTTATGGAATCCAGAAGAAACAGAAATAAGTACTGTGCATTTAGATACTTTCAAAATTCCAAGGAGGAATTTCTTTCACTCTTTGGCCCCCAAGTGAATGTATAAATAAATGGCAAAGGTCTCAACAGACACACTAAGCCCAGAATCTTCAGTCATTTCCTGTAGGAGTTGAAGCAAGTTCAAACAAAAGTAAACAACTTATTCTCCTGTAAAGAGCATGTAACTTTATTCCAGTTGTCTTTTAAACAGTAGGCTTGTATTTTCAGAAAACATAATGAAGGAGGTAGGTTCTTAAAGAAGGAAAAAGTTATATACTATGAAAGATGAGAATAAGTTTGAAATGCAGGGTTGCAATTTAAGGAGAGAAATGTTCAATAAATAGTTTCTCATTATTCATGGATCCCGTATTTACAAATTTACCTATTCACTAAAATATATTTTAACCCAAAATTGATATTCTTAATATTTTTTCAGTCATATAGACACTGTATTGGTCACACATATGCATGTTCCTAGCTGAGAACAGTGATGTCGCTCTTGTTTCAGCTCTCATATTGCAAACAAGTGGTCTTTTGTGGACTGCTTAGTGCCACATTTTTCACATTTATGTGCTTTTTGTTTGTTATTTTGATGTTTAACATGGCCCCTAGGTGTATCTCACAGTGCTTTCTAGAGTTCTTAATCTCAAGAAGTGTCTGTGATATCCTGATGATAACACTTTAGATAAACTTTCTTCAGCCATGAGTCACAGTCCTATTTGCTGTAAACTCATTGTTAATGAATCAATATAATTACATAAGTTGTCTTTAATCTGAAACATATAAAATGATAATATTTTCTGTATAACTGATGACAGTCATTGATTAGAGGCTTTATTATTTCTGAAGATATTAGTTCAGTATTCGCTAATTTAGTGTCCCACCCCCACGCCCTAGCATGGCTTTTTAGTAACAACTTTATAGGACATAATTTCCATAAATAACAGGGACCAACTGTATATGGACATATTAGTTTGCTATATATTAGATTTATTACTCTAGAACAATAATTCCCACTAAATAGTTTAAGTAAGAGAAAAAAATATTTCACAGTCCTATGATAACATCACAGCCAGAAGTAATGGAAATTAAAGATTCAACTTAAACATTTGGGAAGGACACTACTTACAAAATCATAAAAATGTTTATGTGAAAGATAAATATGCACACACACACACACACACACACACACATGTACACACATGCAAAATACACATGCATGGCTTTTTCTCTTGATAGACTTTCTGGCAATATTTTCTTAAAGATGTATAATTATTTCAATTATTTATTTAAAATTCTAACAATTTAGAACATACACATAAATATGTAAACACAGACCAAGAATTCTATGAACAATAATTTCTACCTTATTTATGTATTTATAGACAAATGTGAAATTAGAAGTTATAGAATTTTTTTTCAATTAAGTCATTTGAATAATTTCTGTATTGGGAGCCCTTAGTTACTCAAGGGCTATGAATGCACAATAAAAAAAAATAATAATAATAATTTGGGCTTTATTATCAGGTAACATTAAAAGTACAGGTTCTTCCATCAAATTTTTGGGCTTTCAGCTGACATAAGTTCTTTTAATCAAATTCTTACAGATCACACATTTGTCTGTATGCTCTGCAGCCAGAGTTTGATTGTCTTTATGTGCACAATGTCCTCGTTCATTCCTCTGAACATACTTCACCTCAAAATTTTACAATGTTCTCTTCAACATGGGGCTATCTATTTATCTTATTTATTTATTTTAAACAGGGCATCATTATATAGCTCAGGCTGGCCTTCAACTCATGGTGATTACCCTGCCTCTACCTTCCAAGTTTTAATATTGCAGGTGTGGGACACCACATTCATTTAGCCATTTATTATGTTAACATTTAGGATTAGAATATGAATACAATTGACTTCAGTTTTTTCCATGATTTTTTAGGCCTAAATTAATATTTGACTTTACCTTATATTGTTTCTTAAAAAGATATAGTTTATATTAACATTGAAAAGTAAAATTTCATACTTCAAAATGTTTTTTTAAGTGCACAAGTTGCAGTTTAGAACATGAGCCCTAGAAATTTTCCAGCAAGCTGTTTCCCTGCATACTGCTCAAACACTTTTAACTTCTTATTAAGAAATAAGTTCAGGAACAGCTGGTAAAGATTTTTTCCCACATTGTTGGTTGCCTGTTTGCACTGTTGGTGGTTTCCTTTGCTGTGCAGAAGCTTTTTAAAAGAATGAGGTCCCATTTGTTGATTTCCTTAGCCATTTCCTGTGCTATAGAAGTTTTGTTCATGAAGCCTTTCCCTAAGCCAATGTCTTCAAGAGTTTTACCT
>PVIR01035312.1:0-16570 GCA_004026965.1 Petromus typicus | reverse complement strand
CCTATTTATTTCACTTATGAGGATATCCTCAAGGTATGTCCATTTAAGTAGAAATGATTCAAACTTATCATTTTTTATGGCAGAGTAGTACTCCATTCTGTAGAAGAACCACAGCTTTTTTATCCAGTCTCCAGTTGATGGACACTTGGGTTGTTTCCAAGATGTAGCAATCACAAACTATTGCCTTCTTTATATTATCTAAATTATTGGTTTTACCATCTTATCTATTTTCTTTTGTTTTATCAGCTTTAATATTGTAGTATTTTTATGGCTGTCTACTTCGAGGTAGAAATAAAATTTGTTAGAATATAACAAAATGATAATATCTTCACTTTTTCCTCAGTATTTCATAATAAAAATTTTCAAACTTTACTGAAATGTTGACTCCTTGTACTTGTTACTTTAATCCAGGGACTGTCCATCACCAGAGTAATGAAATGAAAACATCTCTCCGTATTGCCTGACAGTCCCTGAGACTATAACATCAGGAACAACTGTTCAGGGCGATATCGATAGATACAGCGGTTTTTATCATGTATTTGTATGAGTTTCATATGAAAGTTACGGTGATCTCGTAACATGAATGGTTAGCATTTCCTCCTGCTTTTTTTCTTTTTCTAGCTGCATATGAGATCAATATTATTTCTTACATTTTTTTTGAAAAAATTCACCAGTGAAACCAGGTGGCCTGAACTTTATGGGAAGTTTGATGCTAATAAATTCAATTCCTTCAACAGATATACAACTACTCAGATTTCGTTTCTTCCTGAGTCATTTTTGGTAAGTTTTCTTCTCCTAGGAACTTGTTCTTTTTAACCTAAGTTATCAAATTTGTTAGCATGAAGTATTTTATATTTTGCAATCTTTTTAATTTGTTGTATGTGATGCTATAATCCTGTGTCTTTTTTATTCTACCTATACACTATTTGAGTTCTCTTTTTTTCCTGGTCAGCCTGCCAGAAATTTGTCATTTTAGAATCATTTCCAGTTTTTCGTAATTAAAACTACTGCTGCTGTTTTTATGTGGACATATGTTTTTGTTTATCTTCAGCATAGACCTAGAAATGAATTGCTGGGTTACAAGCTAACTGTGCTGAACCTTTTGAGGAATCACTGAAGTGACACTCTTACCCCAAGAATATATGAGTTGCCCTTGTGATTCATAGTTAAATAACATAGCTGAATTCATTTCATAGTTGAAATGAACTTCTTAGAGACAGCATATAGTTACGTCATGTTCTTTCAAATATTCTGCCAATTTTTGTCTTCTAATTAGTGTGGTTATGCTATTTACATCTGAAGTAATTATTGATAAAAGTGGGTATATTTTATTCTGGTTTTTTGTTCTGTTAATTCCTTTTGTATTTTCTATTTTTCTAACTTTGTCTTGGTTGCTTAAAGTAATTTTAAAGAACTTATGGTATTTGTTTGTTATTCCATATACCCTAGACCTACTTGTGTCTGCTTTACTAAAAGTACATGTCTAATAAGAAGTACATAAAGTGGTCAAAATATACAGTTAATATTTAAAGTTCAAAAAAATTAATGCAGTAAAAGATACATTACAGTACTATGAACCATTCTCAATATCTTTCCCCTCACCTCAAATACACTTATCCCATTGTTCTTCGTACTCACGAAGTAGTTCTAGAAATCTTCTTTCCTGTCTTTATGATATGTGATTAAAAAAAAAAAAAAAGAAAAGAAAAAGGATGAAAGCTGCTGCCAAGTGCCATCCAATGGAAAGGCCGGTGCATAAAAACACAACAGTGTGTCTTCAGCCACCTTATTCATTGGATCTGGCACCATGGAACTTTGTGATTCTTCCTCAAAGATATAGTCACCACGAAAGGTAACCATTTTAAATCAGTTCAAGGCTGAGTCAGTCGCAACTAAGACAATCGTGAGTGGGGACTTCCAAGAAGTCCTTCAGAGAATGGTTAGAATGATAGGATAAGTGTGTTCAACTGAGAGGGAGTAAATTGGAGGGGAGTACTGGCAATGTGTCTTTTATTGTAATAGGTTTTTAAAATTTAAAACTTCACCGTATTTTTTAAATCACTGTGTATGTGATTGAGTCTGGCTTTTTGTCCACTCTGTAATCTTTACCTTTTAAATGATATGTTCCAATCACTAGTGTATGTGAGTGTGTGTGTATACATATGTGCATGTGGTGAGGTATGGTATGAAAGAGCTCTGAGCTATTTCCCCAGGACTGTTTATTCTCGAATCTTGAGAGAGAATCTCACGAAGTTGTTCAGTCTAGCCTTGAACTTTCAATCCTTCTGCTTAAGTCTCCTGAGTAGCTGAAATTAAGAGGTGTACTTCATTGTGTCAAACTAGGTCCCAATACTTAGTGCAATTACTAATATGGTTGGCTTTAAACCATTTGTCATTTTATCATCTATCATTTTATCATCTCCTATTACCATACCTTTTTTTTTTTTTTTGCTTTGTAGTTCAGGCTGGCTCTGAACTTATTATGTAGCCCAGGCCAGCCTGGAACTCACAGCAGTCCTCCTGCCATTGCCTCCCAAGTGCTGGGATTACAAGCATGAGCCACCACAACAAGCATTGCTGTATGTGGTTACTGGGAATCGAACTTGAGACCTTGCACTTGCCAGGCAGATGTAGGAACCAGTGAGCTAAATCCCTGGCCCCACCATATCATTTTTTCTTAAAAAATTTTCTTATTATTCTTTTCTATCCATATACCTTTTAGTCATCATTTATCTCTCAGCATTATTATTTTAATGGGTGTCCAAGGAATTAAATACATCTAACCAGAGCTTCCTTTTTAATATAGTGCATTAAAAGCATATGGGAAGCCCATCCAATGGATTTTTACTTATAACTCAGTGGATAAAACTGGATGTCATGTCTACCTTTTTTTTTTTTTTTAAGTTTTTTCTGAGACAGGGTCTCACTCTGTAGTTCAGGCTGGTTTTGAACTCAGCCTTGAATTCAGCAATCCTCCTGCCGCTGCCTCCCAAGTGCTGGGATTACAGGTGTGAACCATCATACCCAACACTGTGGTATGTGGTACTGATTGCTGGTGGGTATGAGTCACCTCAACTTGCATTGTTGTATGTGGTTCCTGGGGATGGAACCCAGGACCTTGTGCTTGCAAGGCAGGCACCAGAACCATTGAGCTAAATCACCGGCCCTTATCTCCACCTTTAGACCAGTCTTTGCCCATGGAGTTGGAAAAACTAAAATGCTTATTCTGGAGCTAATGGAGGAATCCATCTCCATTGAAACAGAGGGCTCTTTCTACTTTCTCAAACTGATGTTTGTTAGCAGGAAAGAGAGAGGGTGAATATAGGTCAAATAATAGTTAATGTCTGCTGCAGTAATTAATCTAATATAATTTGCCAAATTTTTAATCTTAGCACATTTTAACATAATTCTTTATTTTTGTTGTTACCTTGGTTCCATAATGTATAGTAACTAAAGAACATTCTCTCCTTTAGAGAATTGGACAAAATCTATCTTCTAGTATTTGTTGCTCCTGTACTTCCTGTTCCCATCTCAGTGTTTGTTGGTGATAGGAGTATCCTTTAGAATAAAATGTGAAAATTTATGTAAAGCTTGCCTATGGTAGATAACAGTTATTCACTAGTGAGTGAGTATATAACAGATGAATGCATTGAAGTAACTATTATCTGACTACAAAAGAAAATTTTAGGAAGAAACAGTTCAGTTTTATTCTAGCTAATCAGAATTTCTCTCAATAAAATTATTTTACAATAAAGGAGACAATCATAATTTTTTTTTTTAAAGCAAAACAAGGGCTGGGGATTTGGCCCAGTGGCACCACTGCCTGCCTTGCAAATGCAAGGTCATGAGTTTGAACCCCAGTACTCCAAAAAAAAGCAAAACAGAAAAGGGATTGTCTCGTGTCAACAGGTGTTCCCTTTACCATTTTTAAAAGAAGATGAATGTTGGCCAGGGATTTAGCTCAAATGGTACCACTCCTACCTTGAAAGCACAAAGATCCAAGTTTGTCCCCCAGTGCTGCCAAAAAAAAAAAAGAAAAAAAGGTGAATGTCATAAACAAAAGTACTTATAGTCTGGTGTTTAAAAGGTAAAGTAATATTTTGAGTATCTTTGCCTTAATGTATCTTAATACAATATGGATATACTTGAGAAAATATCTTTTGCTGGGAGAAAAAATAATTGGCATCTGCAGTGTTTAATTAAATATAACATGTTTGGTTTCTGCAAACCAGATCTACAATCCTGAAAACTCATTTCCTATTTTCTTTTCTAATAGGAGCTTGCAGCTCTTTTATTACTGATGATTTAATTATACATTCTCTAGGGAAGAGGCTGTATTTTCTATCTCATTATCTGTTTGTATATGCAGAGGGATAGGTTATCTAGTCTTTTGATGATTTACAGTTCATTAAAGGTGGCACACACACACACATTATCTTAGTGAATTTCCTTAACCTTCTAAAGAGAAACCATCCCATTTTATGAATGGGGAAGCTAAGACTTAACAATGCATGACAAAGGGCCTGAGCTCCCAGGATTTGTATTTGTCAAGGTTGACACAGGGAACTGATCTTCAATTTAATGCTACTTCCTCAGGTCGTCTGGGCTGCACACATTCCCTGGAATTGGGCCTTCACCATTTTCAACAGAGAATTTCCTGCCACTTGTGTTTCCCAGAGGGACAGCACAAGAAATTGAGTGGGAAAAACCACTTGTTGTGCAAGAGTGTCCTGCTAAGAATCCTTGCCTCTCACCGACTAAGTACTGTCTTCCTGTCTTTGTGACTTCCTTAAATGATGGCTATATTACCAGATGACCCCTGGAGGCAGTACTGTGTCAGTATGTTCCACCAGGCTGCCTCTTTATGTCAGACAGATTTACAACTAGCAGAAATAAAAACACTTGGACAAAGCATTTTGAATAAGTTTGATTTCATACATAAATCTTTTATTATGCGAGGTTGCTCTAGAACCCTTGATATGTTTGGAAGGGAGTGCAGAATATTCTGAAATTTTTGAGAAATAGGAGTGCCAAAACTTTGAAAAAGAGCTACAGTTGGAGTAGAATAACCAACTTAAATAAAACTACAAGAGTAAAAATAAAAATATTTATACAGTCCTGAGGGAGGCTGTGGTAGGAAGATCTTAAGTTGGAGTCCTGCGTGGACAACTTAATGAGATCCTGTCTCAAAATTTCAAAACATAAATAAAAGGGTGGGAGATATAACTCTGTAGTAGACTGCTCTGAGTTTAATCTCCAGTACCACAACCAACAAACAAAAAATTAGTACTTAGTCATTGTTCTTTCTCTGCTGGGCAATTTGCTAAGCCAGGAAGGTCTTATCTCCTTTAATTCTTACAACAGCTTCATGCAGTTTTTGCTATCATTACTCAGAAACTGATAAACTACCATCATCCCTTGTCATAGCCCTTAATGTAACATGGCAACTGAAAGACCTGAAAAGAGCACTGCTCTTTCTGCTTCCATGTTTGCCTGCATATAGTCCATTCGCCACAATATCAACTGGAATCACTTTGGTAAAAGCAAATCATGCCATATCACCCTTTTGCTATAATGTACCATTTCCTTTCACTTCCTTTCTGAAATACCACAGTGCTCCAAAAGGCAAACATGCCCTGGCCCCACAGATACACGTGTCCGTCTACCCTGGCCCACACTGACCTCATTTGAGCCATGCCAGCTCCTTGCCATTCTCAGAACAGTCAAGCTCAGTCCCACCTCAGAGTCTGCCGTCAGCAACCATCCCCCAGGTACTCTCCGACCTCATGTCAAGTCTCCATTTAAGCCCCCCCACCTGGATAGCCCTTTCCTAGCCAAACAAATCTCCCTTCTTCATCCTCTTCCCTTTGCTCTGTGTTTCTTTATAGTTCTTGGTGCCACTAGACACTACATTAAATGTCCCTTTATCCTACTAGTCATGTCTCCTCTTATAAGAAAGTGAGCATATAAAGTGATGCTTGTCCTAGGTGTCCATGAATCCTAAACTGCTGGGCACATTAGTAACTCCACAAATATTTATTTATGTGATTTAGAGAAGTGAAGCAATTTTTGTGATGTTCAAAGTATGATAATGGATGGGTTTATATATTCTGAACCCTGAACCTGTCAGAGAATACTCAAGGGGAGAAGGGAAAAAAGCAGAGAGGCTTAGGATAGGAGAAGGGAATGGAAGCAAGAGCTTTCTTCTCTTTGCCAGGGAATTCTCTTTTTAAATCCATGTAACAACTGGTAAGAAAGGTATAAAACCTGAAGCTAAGGTGCAGACACTTCAACAAGTCAGGAGTCTAGGTAAACTAGATTCAAGGTACACTTTGCTTCATGGGTTTTGCAGTTGCTGGACAGCTCTGGACTTTCACCTTGTGCCCAATTGTCTTATGAAAAGAATTTATGCAACGAGGTGTGCCCTGTATTCTTAAAATAGCTGTGTAGTAATCATTTTGAACAAATTAATTCAAGGTTAGTTCAAAAATAACAAAAGCCTCCAGAGGCTTTAGAACTGCAGTCCACCCACTGAAATTTGCTTTACAGCCTTACTCAGTGTTTCATGTTACCTCTCCCACTCCTTGGCATTGTGTCCTTTGTCCCTTTACCCTTCTATGCCGTAACTCCCTGGGAGCCTAGCTAGCTGTAGGTTGAGTACTTAGTATGTTTTCTTTAAAAAGCAATTTTACAGTTTTAAAAAATGACTTGTCTCTTTGGCTAGGGGGAAGCAAGGGATGTCAACAGAATAGATTCTCCAATGATGTGGACACAGTTGCTTGCTGCAATTTCCAAAGTCGATTTAAATATGATCTGAATTTTCAGAAGATTGTTTTAAAAATATAGACACTCAAGAAGACAGCCTTTGAGAATGCAAATTTTGAAGACCTTGGAATCTTTCCTTTTTGAATATATTAACCACAGAGCTGATCTAGCTGGATATCACAGTATGTACAACATAAGGAAATCATAATAAAAACAGCTTCCTGTCTTGTGGTGTTTGGTGCTGTCTTTGCCCTACACCAGTTTTTGCATGTTGTTGGTTAGAAAAATTGCTGTGTGTTCAAGTGACCTGAAGAGTAGAAAATTAAATTATGACTGGGTGCAGTGGCACATGCTTGTAATCCCAGCACTCAG
The DNA here is from genome assembly GCA_004026965.1 of Petromus typicus. Classification (NCBI taxonomy): domain Eukaryota; kingdom Metazoa; phylum Chordata; class Mammalia; order Rodentia; family Petromuridae; genus Petromus; species Petromus typicus. The sequence goes on along the minus strand of PVIR01035312.1, from coordinate 9,433 downwards.
GCTGAGGCAGAAGGATCACCATGAGTTCAAGGCCAGCCTGAGCTATATAGTGAGACCCTGTCTCAGAAAACACAAAGTAAACAACAACAACAATAAAAATAAATAAATAAATAAATAAAAGAAAATTAAATTATGGCAATCAGCTAAGAACGAATGAATTTTAATCATTAAAGTATGATTTGCAGTATGAAGATATTTCCAGGGTTGTTTGTCTCTCTTTGGGGAACAAAAAAATGGATCAACTGAAAAATTGAAAGTGCTCGAAGGTCACAGAGCAACTAAGGCCCCCCACCCCCATGCAAAGTAGCTCACAGACAGGAGTAAAGGTGGAAAGAAGGCTATTAACACGAGACATCTCAAACGTCTTTGGGTTTCATGGTTCTGGTTCCCAAAGGGCTGATCCAACAACATTTAGCAACTGTTCTGCCTTTCCCTGTGACTCTGTGTTTAATTTTCACATTTCTATCATTTTTGGTAGTATATCTAGAAATGTTTTTGTAGAACAGCATTTAGATGTAAGTCCCTCATACAGAACTATAAATGTAGTTATCATTTAAAGTGTGCATGTGTGCAGGCAGGTTGTGCTGTGGTGCCTCAAGCGTTTAGAGCCCACAGCAGCTTAGGGTAAAGGAAAGATGGTGGGAGGTTACTTGGTCCCCCTAATACTGCAAACCTCACTTGCAACCTCTCCATCCAACTCATTTTTAGTTACATGACTGTTCGTCTATCTATACCATAGTAGATCCCCTACTACCACCATAGTAGATTCTGTTGATGAAAGAACATTTATTTTTCTGGTATCAGGAATGATAATTGTTTCATTATCCAAAAACAAAAAGACAATAAAATGGTTATCATCAGTGGTTGCCGTTTCCTCCTCTACTGATTATACATTAATATTAGGGTTCAATGAGGAACCACATGAAAAAGACACACTGGCAAGCAGACTTCTTTAAAATTCTCCAACAGCAAATAAATACCTTAGTGATGGATTGGGGAGCAAGAGAACTACTCCATAATCCAGACATTTGTACGTGGAGGAGAAGCTATGTTTTACTCATCATTGTTCTGATAATGTATAGTTAATTTTATAGTTCTGTTTGAGGATGATTGTGCTTTAGCAGCACAAACACTAGGGTTTTATTTTAATATTCCTACTGCTGGACATAGTAGGGACTCAATAAATGTTGGACAAATGACTGAACACACCTTATTAGAACATTCATATCCTTTCCTTTTAGCACTGACTTCCCCAAAATGTATCCCCAAATACCCTAATTCTGTCCCCAATAAACAATCCAGCTACAATTACTTTCAGTCACATTCTATTAGGAGAATTTGCAAATTTGTTACTTGTTTAAGGATTTCTATAGGAATGGAACAAAAACACATGAGAGAGGGGTAAAAAAAATTCTACCTCCAATTGCAAGGGGCCAGAGTACACTAAGTCAGTGCTCAGAATGTCTGGCCCAACCCTTGTTCTGTTCCTTCTTAAATAGCTCTCTACTCCTATCTCATTCTTTGATGGGTGGGTCTGATTTAGTAGATGGTTACATTCTTGTTAATAGTCTTTGTTACAAGCAGGGTAAAACTTGCTTAAGTGGAGTGTCCAGTCTCGCTTGGGGTCAGGCTGTCATTTACACAGATGAAGAGTAAACATAAACTGATAGTTGTCAACTTTGAAGGGTTAGAATGCAGCCTAAGGTAGTAAATGGTTTACATTTCTTTTCTCATTTTGAACCCACAATAGCTGCAGTGAACAGTGTGGACAATGCCCTTTTGTATATTTTAACTAAGTTCACTGCCCTTTACACTTTACAGCAGCTGCAGTGTTCTTATTCACAGGGGCTAGCGATTAACCAGACAGGGCAAACAATCTTCACAAACAGTAACCAAGCTCACAGCAGGCATTTCTAATCCACATGCTTTCTAATATTCTCTCCGTTTGTCTTAAAGCATTTTTATTTTACTTGCTTTTGTCTAACGTTCCTCAAAGAAATGCTGATGCTTTTGATGTCAAACAAACCCCACATGCCATTGACTGCTATGCATACATCAGAAGAAAAAAGACTTTTTACAGCCCTAACTATGGATAGCATATTCTTATTGGTAAACTGAACCTTTTCAGAGATCATCTCACACAACTTTCCCCTTTTTGACATTTGCAGATGACAGTTCTAAACACTGATTGTCATAGGTATATGAGAATATTAAAAAACCATACAGTCCAATTCTCTCATTTACTAAATGAGGACTTTGAAGTTTGGAGTGGTTTAATGATCAACTCAGTTAGAAGGTCTCAATTTTAGTTAGAACTGCTAGAGTCAAAGAACAATGATAAGTATGTAAGACAATGATAAGTATAAGACAATGATAAGTATGTAGACAGTGACTACAAAACAATGACTTCTGGGATGGAAAGAAAGGGACAAAGGATGGATGTTGAAACAGTTCATCATAGTTATTAGGGATAGGCACAAATTGAGAAGAATAAACAAAGTAGAACTACTTATGTACACTAACATGGAAATATCTCCAGATACCATTGCATGAAAAATCGACTAAGTAGTGTGTAGTATAGGAGTTTGTTTTTGCATATCAAAATGAATAGTGTATGTTTTTCTCTAAACAAGGTATGAACGAATGACTGTTTAAACAAAAGATGAATTCTACCCTGAAAACTGCAAGATTCTCGGACTGCTTATGGTAGTCAAAGAAAAGTTTGTGTTTATCTATACTAGTTGAACGTTTTTAAGGAGGATTTATGCATTTGCTGCTTAGAAATTGATTTCATTGGCTGCTCAGGATGAGGTTGAGGTAGGAAGACATCTAGCTAGTTCAAGGGCAGCTTGGATAGCAATAAGACACTGTTTCAAGATAAACCAATCTCAAAGAATAATGCAGTACTTCACTGTCATTGTCGTGGTTGTGTCCCACTTTACTCTCATTGCTTTGTTCTTATCACTGTGGACTGTGTCTGCAGGATTTGTCCTGTTTTCTTAATCCCAAGGGAGTGTCTAGATTAATTCCCAGCTTTAAAGGTCATAATCTGAGATACAGAACAAGGAGAGTGTGAGGGGCTGATCTTCCAAAAGTATTCATTGCCCTCTCCTTTACACTGATTAATATTTTATACCTTCAACATAATAATAATAATAATGACAAATAGCAATAGAATATGTAAATGCTCCTATTGAATAACGATGGCTGCAAGGCCTTTTGGGTACTAACTATTCAACACTCGCTAGAGCACCCTCGTGCATTATCATTCTTATCTAATCTTCATCCCACTTCCCATTTTATAGACGAAAACAGGACAAAGTAAACAATAAACCTACCTACAGCCTCAAGAATGGTGGGCGGAGACAGCTAGGTCTGAATGCCTGGGCTCAGGAGAGGGCGCTTCTTGGAGAAATATTGCTTATCTATGTCTGTAGCAGAGTGCACAGGTTGGAAAAATAGGATTTTGTTTAAACCAGAAAATGCAAGCTTTGGGAGAATCCTTCTGTCTAATCCACTTCCCCACTGCTTCCTCCTTGAGCTCCTTTGAATCTTTTTACTGAAGGCTGCAATTGCCCTTGGGTTACCAAGTCGAGTGCATAATTCTATCAGGCAGTGTGTAGGAAGGGGCAAAATACTCTCCTTTGGAAAGTAAAACTCCATCTACTGGTGTGTACAGACTTAATGACTATGTCTCAGTTACTCGTTTATTTAAAGCAACTACAGTAAAATAGAAACAGCAAGAACAGTCTTTAATAAGGTCTGCCTGGCTGGGTCATGGAACCATCTCTTTTATTTTAGTGTATTTCAGCTTTTTTCCTTACACATATGAGAAAACATGAAGCAGTAATTTTTAACAGATGAAAATTATGAAAGTGCTAAATTTTGAAATTATTATTATTATTTTATGGTACCAAGGATCAAATATACCTTATACAAAGATAGGTATTTTTCAGGAGGCTGGTCCCCTTTCTTTAATAATTTTTCCTCTGTTTAAACTCTAGGAATTTATTTTACTGTTTCTCTGTTCATTAACAAGACATCTCAGATTTATAATTCAAAGTTTGAGTTAGACATGGGGAGGATATATAATATAGGAGGATATATATAATATATAATATATAATATATAAGGAAAAATTCTGAGATTTCCTAAATTTAACTACAATAGAGAGGAGGAGATATAAAGGGAATTAATCAGTTAACAACCATGGGGCAAATCACCAAAAGACTTCCATATTTATGAATGTATGTTGAATCCTTGACTTATAATTCCAGGCAGTTAACACTATATACATCCCCACCATATTGGGTTTACAAATGAACTGAACTATTAATCCCAATCAACCCCAAAACAATAAAGACTCTCCTTAGCTTTGTATTATCCTGCCTCTCTGATCTATAGCAAATGCAGGCTCTACGTAAATAATGCATGCTTTCCTTTCACAAATTTTCATTATGAAAATATTCTAGGCTCTTACGTTCTTCAGACATACTCCAAACTGCTCGTTAGTCTTGCAAGTGGTAGCTGTGAAACTTGTCCCCGGACCTAGTCCTTTTCTGTCTGGCATCTCTAGTGCCTCAGTAAACTCTTCTTTTTCAGAAAACTCTGAGTCGCATCATTTAAATAGAATGCTATTATATAAATATAGCTTTAATTGGAAAATTTGCATAAGTTGGGAGCCATATATATATTCTTGTATCACTTAAAGATGAAGATATGGCCTGAGAAATGCATCCTTAGCTGACTTAATCATTGTGGAACAACTTCAGATGGATATGATATCACTAGGTAATTAGAATTTTTCAGCTCTCATATAATCTTGTCAGGCTATCATTGTATACATGATCCATCAATGACTAATGCATTCTTATGCAGTGCATGCATGGCCTCAGTCTACACACTGCCCACTATTTGCACACAAGAGGAACACGCACATATATGATATCCATATATATAAGTGCATGTCTATACTGTTCTTTCACTGGGAAAGGCTGCACTACCAAAGACCCATTTGATAAGGTACTTTACCATCCTCCTTTTTCTCCATATAATCACATGTTTGCCTAGAGTGCTAAGTGGGCTTTCTTGATGCTCACTAAATAATGCCTCGAGACGACACCTGCAGTTTCAAAGATGCACTAATATTTCCATGTTCCTTGTGATATTTCCCTTCTGGAAAGAACAACGCCACTTCTCCCCTTTTCCCTCCGTGTGTCAAGACATGTGTGCAATGAAGAGGAAGCTGGGACATCACCCTTCTTCTTCATATACTTGTAAACACAGCAGACAGATCTCCTTTGCCACAGGCCTGCTCTGTACCTTCCCCTGTTAGACCTTCGCAGGTCTATCTCGGGAGACACGCCTCAGAGAAACACACAGCACGGTATTGATGCAAGTTGCAAGAGGTTTATTCAGGAACCAGCGCCGGGACCATCCTTGCACGCAGGGAAGGAACAGCCCCGAAAGGAAAAATAGCACAGCTTATATACACGATTTGGCAGGTTAATGGTTAGGCGGCTTTTTGGGCAAGGAGATATACTTTTAAATTTATAGGTTGGTTAGCTTTGAAGTGATTTAACAAAGCAAGAATGTTTAGCTCATTAGCTCATTTTTACTAGGGGCAAGGGTCATCTTTCTATCCTAATTCTTGGGTGATTTCTAACTTCTTTAACATTATCTTAGTTTACCATCTGCTCCTGAGAATGGGAGGGTTTTTAACAAGAACCAGGTCTTGTTGACGTTGGTGACCAGGCCTATTATCTCCTCATTCTTAGGCCTTGTGGTCTTTGCTTTGCAACTCTTGCATTTCAGACTTTTAGATCTTACACCCCCACACTGGGCTCCAAGATGGGAGGACGATTTAGCAGATGTGAGCCCTGACATCGCCATCGTAGGGCCTGTGTCACCCCTGCCAGCTTCCAGGCCTCCAGGCTCTGCTGAGCTCCCCTGTTACCAGGACTACAGTACTTCCAAATGGGTGAGGAATTTTGACAAATGTGTAGAACCGATTTCTGAAAACAAAGCCATTTATTTTAGGCTGAAGCATTTGCAGCAAAATTTAAATAATTTCTCTAGAATGTGTCAAATTGAATGCTTTAATTAAATCGTTTTAGATTTCTTTGGTTGAACATTTATAAACTGAAAGCCTTGTTATCTTAAATTTCTTAAGTAACTCTGTGCCATTACTGCTCACAAGATATAATGGGGACTCAATTTGGGGATTCAATGTCCCCAAAGCAGTCTCAGGAATCAGAGCCTGTCCAGGGAAAACATCTTAGATCATTACTGAAGTAAATTCAGGCCTTAAGTGTCCTTCACTCAATTTTGAGCAGTTGGGACAGAAAAGCAATTTTTTGAGGGCCATAGCTTCCACTAAATAGTGTCCAGCCAAGAACCTGGAGACATCTCCAACCCCTTTCTCCTCTAGGAAAACCATAATAAAACACCGAACAGTTACATTTCATGGAAATATTGGTTGCTGAAAATCCTGTTTAAAAGTATAATCCTAAACCACATGTGGTGGTGTATGTCTGCAATCTCAGCTACTCAGGAGGCTGAGGCAGGAGAATTCCAAGTTCAAAGCCAACTTGTACACCTAAATAAGACCCTGTCTCAAAATAAAATAAAAGGACTATTAATATAGCTCACTGATAGACTTGCCTAGAATGTACCAGGCCCAAGGCTCAGTTTGAAGTCTTGGAAAAATTAAAAATATTAAAAAAGAAAGAAAAAACAAAATCCTTTTGGTTTATTGTTTTTGCTCTTGGAAGGAAGGCTGGTCAGCCCAAGAGGCCCAGCCAAAAGCCTGTGCTTGTGGGGTTCCTCTGGTCAGAGGCTGGCCAGCAGCATTCTTGAGAGTTGAAGCGTCAGAGGATGGGGAGTAAGGGGAGTGAGGTGTTGGGCAGCCTTGCCTGGAGAGGCCCAGTCCTGCTGAGCAGTCTGTGGGCCTGAAGGAGATTCTGAGACATGTTCTGCACTTTATTCAGCTTTTGTTTGCCTTGAAATGATTTCTGACATATTTGGAAATATAAATAAAACTTTTTTCTTTAACAATCTTTCTGCACATTTTTTCTTAGTACATCTCGGCTATTCAGATTAATGGGTTTCATTTGGACAGATCTATATATTCAGGTCAGACTCTTAAGTTATCCCCACCCTCGCTCGGTTTTACATTTGGAGGTTTCCATGTATACAAGTACTTTGATCTTATTTGCTCCCCGTTCTTTAGGAAGCTTAATGAATATTCCTGCAGGGTCCAGGGATTTTTATATCAAGAGTATTTTGTATAGGTCTCTTTCTTGTTCAGACCTCAGGACAGACTGCCCTCCATGTCGCCTTCTCCCAGTGCAGTGACCTATGGGCTGGAAAGGCCCCTGCCGGGGAATATTGTGCAGGGCTGTCACGGGTGGCAGAAACTGCTGGCCTCCCTTTCCATGACCCGCAGGACGTATTTGCACCTCCAGCATTTTCCGCACAAAGCGTGCCCGGTAGCTGCGCCCAGTGTGGTTCTGAAGCCGTTTGTTCCGCTGCTTTGAAATTCATCTTTCCCTTTGGCCCCTGGCGGTCTGCTGAGCGATCTGAACCCTCCTGCTGTCTATGTTCGGTAAGCAAACTGTTAAAAAGTTTTGGAAATTCCTCGTTTTCACTCTGTTTTAGAAATAAAATAGTTATGAGCAGAAAAAAGCACTTGCTTCTTGAGGTTATATGTCAGAGAAAATGCTTTTATTTATTGCTTGAGCAGCAAATTCACCCTGTTGAGAAATTAACGTTAAAAAAAAATAACGTTAAAGATGGACAAATTTTCTCCACTGTTGTTCCCAGAGTCGAATGGCAACATGGATAATTTGGTCAAAACATATCTGTAACCTTTTTCGCTACGTGGATAATCTGTTCAGTCTCTGATTATAGCTGGCTGAATATTTTCTCCAAAATAATTGGTTTTGAACATTAATAATAGGCCTGTATTCATTGATGACAACTGCTATGACTTTATTCATGTGCAGCAAAGCCCTTTTAATGGATTACATAATTAACTTTCTGCAGTTGGAATAAGTACAGTATAAATGAATTTAGAGGAATCCAATTGGAATTAAGTCAATTAAGCACATTGACTTCTGCCAGTTTATGGCCATATGTATGGTGGTTGTGTGTATTTTTAATTTTTTGAAATCTCTCTCTTTTTGCTCCTAGCATGTAGTAATGGTGGGGGAATTGAATGACACTGAAAATTCCAGAAAGGAGAAGAAACAGACTAAAACCACGAGTCCCAGGTACATGAAGGGGGAGTCGAGTGCTGTAGGTAAGTCTCTGGTTAGACATAACCTAGAAAGCTCTGCTTGAGAATGGGGCACATTTACTCCTGGGGGCAACACAGCTGTGTTCCCAGCCTCTGAGACTGCACAGTTTCTCTGCACATAGTCGTATTAATTAAGTCATATGAAGGGTAAAAGCCCAAGCAATTAAACATTTGTCCTTTTATGTTCTAGGAAAAAAAAATCCCAATTTGTTTTTACTAATTGAAATACCATCAGGCAATTAGCTGTGTTTTTCCATCTCTTCCAGAGTTTGGGTGCGTCCTACTTTTTCTTAATTATACTTAAAAAGTGTTGACTATTTCACATACACAGTATTATAATTACTGCAGCGATGGGGAAAAATGTCATCTCCTATTCATATTGTCACACTGTTCCTTGTAAATTATAGAGTTGGCTGTGTGAGGCCACGTAGGGACAAAGATCAAATTCGAACTTTAAACTGTGACAGGAAAGTGTGCATCGTAGAATCAAGTTAGAACTTTAATTTGTAACGGGGAAGCCTGCGTCATGGAGAGGGCGCCTTACCCCACGTTAGTGCTCATGGTTTCGCCTCGCTGTCCAACTGAAAAGAGCATTAGAACACCAGCAACTCATTCCAATTAAGTTTCCAAATGGGAATGTTTTTACAATGCTCTTGCCAGATATGTTGACAGAGTCTTAGGCAATTTGTTACAGCCTTAGCTCCAAAGTTTCATTCTGATCTTCCCAGGGTTTCTCCTGGCCTCAGAAGCCATTATGAGCTGGAAACAGACACTCTGCATCACAGAAGGACAGAACAGTGAATTTTTTTAGTTAAGTACTTTATTTAAAAGACTCCATACAAGCATACTTACATTAAAAAGATATTAACACTTGGGCCGGGGAGTTAGCGCAGTGGTTCCGGCGCCTGTCTCGCAAGCGCAAGGACCTGGGTTCGATTCCCCGGTAACCACATAACAATACTGGGCGTGGAGACTCACCCCAGCAGCAACCAATACCACATACCACAGTGCCGGGCGTGGTGGCTCACGCCTGTAATCCCAGCACTCGGGAGGCAGAGGCAGGAGGATTGTGATGTGAGTTTGAGGCTGAGCTCAGGGCCAGCCTGAACCACAAAGCGAGACCCTGTCTCAAAA
>PVIR01035311.1:0-16570 GCA_004026965.1 Petromus typicus | reverse complement strand
CTTGCAAGACAGGCGCTGGAACCACTGAGCTAACTCCCCGGCCCTTTAATAGAAATTTTTAAGGTGTGACAAAACCATCAGCAATTTTCTATAAAGGTAATACAAGTCTGCGTAAATATGTTTTCCTCCTAGGAGCCTGTGATGAATAATTGTAGCAGAGGAAAAAAATAGCAAGTGATACAGTGGATGCTGGAATTGAAATGTGTTTTTTTCTTTAGTTTATTTTTTGGAAAAAGGTTTACTTTACTGTGGCACTTAAGTTCACAAACTTAATTCTGTTTACAAACCAGATTGGATAAGAACTGAATCAAATTTAGTGGACAGGTTCAGTGTTGACCTTATGGGGAAATTTGATTTGATTCTTGTTCCGTTTGGAAAGGATTAAATTCATGCTAGATATGGTGATGTATGCCTGTGATCTCTGCGCTCACCTGTAACCTTAGTGCTCTGGGAGGCTGAGGCAGGAGGATTGCCACAGATTTGAGGGCAGCCTGCGCTATAAAGCTAGTTGTATATAGTTTGCTCCCTTTAAAGCTAGTTTCTCAAGAGTTTAAACATAGACATCAATAGTTGGAACTACAACTACATATAGTGCCTACCGTATCAGTTTGTGTTCTTTGGTGTTCAAGGGTTGTACAGATCAAGTCATTTAATCTTGCAGTGATGAGATAAGGAAACTGAAATACAGTGAGGTTAAGTAACTTGATGGAGGTCACTCTGCTGATGTATGACAGTTGTGGGATTGAGCTTCAGTGTTTAACCCTGTGTAAGTAGCCCCTTAAGTTACACTTTTGTTGCTTTTTATCACAAATTAACAAAATGCTGTCTCTATTAATGCAGAATACAGAACAGTTTTTAAGCTGTTGTTTTATGTCAGAATTTAAGTAGTTTAAATCGAGTGTTAGGTTAGATTATTATGTTAGTAATGTTTAGATTAAGTGTTAGGGTAGTTTTCACCGTAGAGAAGTTCTGTACTTTTTTTTTTTTTCTTTTTGTCTCTATTTAAACATTGGTTGTCAGTCGGGTTGAGTGGTTGGAGCTTTGGGGTCCTTAGAGGTAGACTCTTTCTAACGCATTTCCTGCTTCATATCAATGGGGCCCGTATGTCCCTGAAAGTCCTTATAACTAATAGTAGTGAGAAATCTAACTGCCTATAGCATGGGGAGCACATCTTCCTCCTTGCCTGGCCAGCAGCTCCCCTGTCCTTAGGTCCAGGACCTGAGGCTGTGCCCTGAAAGACCCTGCCGTCAAGGCAGAGTGGGGTGTGGCTGTGTGAAAACTTTGTAGCAACTAAGCCCGCAGGCCTTCAGTTCACTTTCTTCCTCTCCTCCCTTCCCCTCTCCTGACTCCCCAGGTTTTCTCCCTCGCCCAGTGTTGCTCTCTCCCTGAGCAGAGCACACAGCCCTCCCTCCCTCTTCCCTTCTCCTCACTCAGCACCTGTGTAGAGGGTAGGACTGATGGTCAGTGTCATTTAGGAAGGAAATCCTGAGTCCACCCTCACTGCGCAGTCCTGTGCACAGACACCTGACCTTTTGTTAGGACAGACGAAGAGATCGTGATGCCGATAACCCACATGGCCCAATCCAGAGGCCACTCGTGCTTGTCTGTGGTCCCCCTCCACTCATGCTTACGGTCTGGAAGTAAGTCAGATCCCCGAGCCCATAGGCAAACAGCGGTGTGTCCCCTGCCTCCGGCTCAGTTCTGAATTTTAGAACTAAGTAGTCGCTGTGAAAATGCCTCTCTGCCTTTTGCCTGTGTCCTCCAATTTTCAATTCATCTGTATGTGAGTTATAACTTTGTTGTTCTTTTTTGGTTGTTAAACCAAAAAAGGAGTTGGGATGTCTATACATTTCCCTGGTGAAGACTTAAACTTACTTCTCCTAAAAGCAGGGACTGTTTTCTTATTTAATGATAGTATAGTTATCACACTTGAGTAATTTCCCTAAGTGTTCAAATACTACCCTTATGACTTGCTTTTTTAAAAAATCACTATTACATTTTATCTAGAACAGTTCCTTAGTCTTATTTTATTCTAATCTTTAATGACTATCTTTTAGGCATATAGACTGTTACTTTTTAAGACTCATATAACAAAATATCCTGAATTTGTACTGTTTTCATTAAATTTGAGTGGTAAAGTTTGGTGGAAATGCTGTATAGGTGATACTGCCTTGATTTTCTTAGAATGTGTGTCACACACTGCCAGTTTCCGTTGTCTGAGATATTAAGTTGGTCCCTGGTTAGCTTCCCTTGCAAAGGGACCCCTTTCTTCCTCTGTTACTGGTCATACCTTGATGATTCTTCCATGAGTCAGTTGTAGTAGAGACTAGTCTAAACTCAGTGAACCTCAGTAGAGTGCCAGGTCGTAGTTCCTGGGCGTTTTGTATTAGAGAGCTGTGGACCAGCACAGGGCAGCGGGAGGTGAGGGACATTGTCCGTGTGAGCACAGAGCTCATGGGAGCAGCGGTATGTGGGGTTTGGGATGGGGGCCCATCCTTGTCCCTGTCCTGTGATGCCGGAAGCCTGCAGAGTGCCCACAAGGGCATGCGTTCAAGGAAATACGTTTCTGACACCAAGGCCCTGGTGGAACGCCGAGTTCTTGTAGTGTCCACATGTGCTGATGTACAGGGGAGCCCGCTGTGGGACACACTTAGCTCGGTAACTGCAGTGAAAGTCTTTTTCACCTTGAGTCAGAATCCGATTTGCTTGACAGATTTTCTTTTTTTCCAGTGGGTGAATTCGTAAGTGATGTTCTGCTAGTTCCAGAAAAGTGCCAGTTTTTCCACAGAGAGAGGATGGAAATATGTGAGAATCACCAGCACTGGCACACTGAAGTCAAAGAGGTGAGAAAGCAGACACAAAAAGTTTCAGTGTTGTTTTATTAGTGTTGTTTCAAAGAGGAAGTCCTATTGACATCCAAACCCCACCATGATTTTCAGTTATTTTCTTTAATCACACCTGATAAATGAAAAGTGTTTGATAGAGAAACACATGTTTTTGTAAGAAAGTGCAGCACAGACAGTCTAGCTCCTAAAGTTGAAGCAATGATCGTGGGGGTGAGGATGTCACTCACCTGCCTAGAGCCTCTGGGTTCTGTCCTCAGTACCAACTAAGAAAAGCAGTGAGGTTCCCTTTATTTAGCCTGCGGACACACCGGAATAGCAGGGTGCTTGCCTCACGTGTGCAAGGCCCTGAGTTTGATTTGTAGCATCCCCCCAAAAGAAAAGAAATGAAAAGCTATTGAACAAGGGTGCTGTTTGCTGTTGGCAGGGCTTCTCCAGAGGCATCCTCGAGGACTGCAGAACCCACTAGCTCCAGAAAGTCTGGGCTGGACATGTACACAGCAGAGTCGACGCTGTTTGGCTTTCTGATAGAGAGGAGCATTCTTTCCTGTTGCTGTCTGTAGTTAGGCTGGCTCACCAGTCAGGAGTCTGGTCACACACGGAAGTATTGCTTATACCAAGAGTAATAGGAATTACCACTGATCATGTTAGGAAAGTTCTCTTACCTTAATTTATTTTTTTTTTTCAAATTATAGTCTTTCGGGCCGGGGATTTGGCTCAGTGGTTCCGGCGCCTGTCTTGCAAGCGCAAGGACCCGGGTTTGATCCCCGGGAGCCACATACTATACTGGGCGTGGAGACTCACGCCCAGCAGCAACCAGTACCACATACCACAGAGCCGAGCGTGGTGGCTCACGCCTGTAATCCCAGCACTCGGGAGGCAGAGGCAGGAGGATTGCTGTGATGTGAGTTGGAGGCTGAGCTCAGGGCCAGCCTGAACTACAAAGCGAGACCCTGTCTCAAAAAAAAAACCCAAAAAATCCCAAATTATAGTCTTTCAATGTTTTGAGCTCAGATGATGTTATAAATTAAGTAAACTTTGGAAATCTTAAAAATACTAGTATTGCAACTTTTTGGCAGAAAAGTTGTGTGTCTATAAAAGAAAGCATTAGATAGCAATTAGGTAAGGTTCCATTTGGATAAAGCTAGGGATCAGGAAGTCTCGTGCAGTGCATTCTGATGTGGTCTTTGAATTTCTTTTAGGCATGCTTGACTCAGGGAATGACCTTGTATAGCTACGGCATGCTGCTGCCCTGTGGGGTGGACCAGTTCCATGGCACTGAATATGTGTGCTGCCCCCCGACAAAGATTAGTGACTCTAGTGACTCTACAGTGTCAAAAGAGGAGCAAGATGAGGATGACGACGATGAGGATGACGATGAGGATGAGGAGGAAGACTATGATATTTATAAAAGGTAACCTGGCTTGAGCACTGGAGGCTGTGCCTATTTGTCAGCCCTTCAGCGAAGGAGACTGGGCTGCCAGACTCTCGCTTCTGGAGCAGGTGGGGGTTGCTTCCTTATGCTGGAATTGATTCAGCCTGCATTTCGTACTAGCTGTGGCTGATGGCAGATGTGCCTGTCACTCTGGTCTTTCTGTTGTTGTAGAGTACTTTATTTTCTGCAGATTAATACAGTCTGCTCACTAACTCTTCCCTTTGCTGACACAGCTGGGCTGAGTGCTTTGGTGGTACAGTTACATGTGAGTTGAACCTACTTCCTGTCTCTGTTTTTGTGTTTCAGAAGAGGAAGGAGAATCATTGTGCTTTGTGCATTGGAACTGGCATTAACCTTTCTTTTTTTGTTATTGTGGCCTTTAGTGAATTTCCTACTGAACCAGATTTGGAAGACTTCACAGAAGCAGCTGTGGATGAGGAGGATGAGGATGAGGAGGAAGGGGAGGAAGTGGTGGAAGATCGTGACTATTACTATGACACCTTTAAAGGAGATGACTACAACCAGGAGAACCCAACCGAGCCCAGCAGCATCGGTGCTATTTCAGACAAGGAGATTGCTCACGATGTTAAAGGTAACCCTAGTGCAAAATCCACATGGTCATTGTTCACTTAGAGTCTGTGTCACAGGTAAGTCTCACAGAGAAGGCAGTGTCTGCACGCTAAAGGAAAGTCCCGTTCTCAGCGCGGGGGTGGAAGAGCTGTGGGAGCAGTGAGCAGCAGGCATGGCCAGGAGAGGGGCAGGGTCATGAGGGTTTAACTGGAGAGTAAAAGGCCACAGTCTGCCCGTGGGAATCTTTCACAGCCAGTCTGCAGTGTTCTTCCTCCAAGGAAAGCAGCCCCTTCAGTCCTGCTCAAGTCCCAGCTTACAGGAATGGAACAACTTTCTTAGCCAGCCATGCACACACAGAGGTGCACCCACGCTCACGTGCACACTCACATGTGCGTGCACACACACACACACACGCCCCCATCTATACACTACCCTGTGTAGATGTCTGTAGCAGGTAGGATGAAATTGATCATACCAGTTAAAAAGAAGAAAAGGTGGTTATCGTTCCAGAGCTATTTACCCATAGCCTCTGCTGATTGTTTATTTGAAACCAATTAAGAGAGGAAGGATTATTTATGACCCAACTGGGAGGAAGTTACTTAACTAATCTAGAAATTTATGATTCACCTTGGAGAATGTGAAAGTGGAAATGCTTGACCTTCCAGTGCTTTCGTCTTGGCCGTAGGTATCACCACTTAGTGCAGCCTCTGTGCCTGCAGTGACCTCCTTTGGGCCCTGAAGATGCCAAAATAAAGTGTCTCCACTGACCAGAATTCCTCTGTGTTAACTTCTGGATCAGCCTAAACTCAGAGCCAAAAAAATTAAAAGTCCCTAAATGTCTCCCTCACACGGACAGTGACTGTCCACAGATGCCTGCCTGTGCGGATCAGTTAGGTTGCCCAGGGCTGCTCAGCCTGTCTGTGCCCCCTGCCCTACCCCGCCCGGTCCTGCCCGACCCCGGCTGGCCGGCCCCGCCCTGCCCCAGCTGGCCCCAGCATTGGGAAGCATTTGAAGTTCTGCCTCTGTCCTGCTGACACTCTGACCGTTTTCACACAGCTGTCTGCTCCCAGGAGGCGATGACGGGGCCCTGCCGGGCCGTGATGCCTCGTTGGTACTTCGACCTCTCCAAGGGAAAGTGCGTGCGCTTTATATATGGCGGCTGCGGCGGCAACAGAAACAATTTTGAGTCTGAGGATTATTGTATGGCTGTGTGTAAAGCGATGAGTAAGTCCCGCCTCGCGCTGGCCCTTGCAGCGGCGCTGTCCTGTCCAGCATTCTGTCTCCTGGCTGTCCTCGTGACCGCATCTGTGTCTGCGACTCAGGTGTTGGCTGTCGGTCGTTTCCCCTCCTCTTTGTGTCTCCAGGATCGAGGCTTGGCTTTCCTGTTGGCAGTTGTCAGCCCTGTTTTCTGTGTCCTGTGCTCCCTGTGTGTGCTGGTGGCTGGTGGCGTGTCGCTTCCCTGGTGGTAGCTGGTGGTGCAGCCAGTGGTTTGTTCTTCCTCCTCTGGCCATGGAGCCCCGGTTCTGAGGGTGAATAGCCGGGTGCTCTGTGCGTGCTTGAGCTCGGGCGCAGTGCTCGCCCTCATGAGTGAACTACCCGCCGCTGACCCAGCGATGCTGCTGCTGGCTGAGAAGTGCGTCCAGAAGCAGTGGTGGGAATGGTTGGCGATTCCAGCATGAGACCCCTCGAGTGATGCGCTCCGGGGAGAGCTCAGCAGCCGGGTGGGTGGCTCTGTTTCTCCAGTGTTTTGGCAACCGTGAAGGAGCTCATGTGCTGGTTTGGCCTCGGAAGTGCCGTTGGGTTTCATTAGCAGTTGGTAAGAAGAGTGTTCCTTTTCTCCATGGTTACTGTCTTTTTGTGAAGACTTTGTCTCTCGGCCTAGAACTAGTAATCCTTCCATCAGGCAGTTTTCCATGCTTGCTCTCTGGAATTTGTCAGAATAAAGAGTTGCTGCTTCTTCCTGACGCTTCTTGTAGAGATTTTTGGTTATAGCTACTCTGATGATTTTTCATTCAGATACCTTCACATGCCCTCTTTCTTCCTCTCTAAAAATTTAAAATCTCAATCTAGCACAGCTGGTCCATGTGCACTAGGGAGAGGTTGTTATTCTGCCACAGCCTGGAGAAGGTGAGAGGGTCCCTGGGGAACTTCGTTTACTTAGGAAAGACATAGAGATAGATTACTCAGTGATAGGTGATGCGGATGTGTACTGCTGTGTAAGTACTCAAACTCTGAGATCAGCAAAAGACGGTTTTGGTTGAAGTATGAGGAATTGGGGCCTTTCCA
The DNA here is from genome assembly GCA_004026965.1 of Petromus typicus. Lineage (NCBI taxonomy): Eukaryota > Metazoa > Chordata > Mammalia > Rodentia > Petromuridae > Petromus > Petromus typicus. Next base: position 9,436 of record PVIR01035311.1, on the reverse strand, counting down.
AGATCTTCCTGAGTTCAGCAGTGGTGCTCTGTGCCCAGTAGTGTTTTAAGACACTTGAAAATCTGGAAGCATCAGGCTTTCAGCAGTCATGTTGTGCTTCTCGTGGAATGAGGCTGAGGTGAGTGGATGTGCCAGCTTCTGGAGCCTGTTGGGTATGTGATGTGAACTTCTAGGTTGCTGTCTCTTGTGCCCAGTCTACTGACAGGAGCCATCCACAGTGCCCAGCCTTTGCTCTGCTAATGAGTGTCAGTGATCACGTGCACACAGGCACGGATGGATGTGAAATTCTCTGCATGTGGCATCTCTTGGGGAATGTGGTTTGCTAAGCAGTATATTTCTAATGTACTTAACCTGAATGCTGGACATGCAGATGCTTCTGAAAGATAGAACTCAAATATTCTCTACAAGACGTTAGTTATAGCTTTTACATTTATTAAATCAAAGAGAGCGGAGAAAAGATGCTTCTGACAGATAAACTTTAAAGCGACTGGCTGATTTGTGGCTGCAGTCATCAGGGTTATGATTGTTGTAATGAATTAAAATACATTCAGGAAACCCTAGTGGATTTGTTTCTAAATTAAAAATCAGTTGGATTTTTGGATTTACTCTGTACTTAGCAAGTCACTTGCTGTTCCTCCCAGGCTGGGAAATCCCACTCAAGAGAGCGGAACCTGAGCGAACACTCAGAGGTTGCCTTGGGTAAACCTTCCCTGTCTCATCTTCCCTGCACATACCACCTGCTGAGGAGCAGCAGGAGCTTCCACCCGCCAGCTGTGAGGGGAGGGAAGGTCTAGGCGCAGTGGCACGAATCAGATAGTCCTGCCCTCTCTTCACATCAGTAGAAAGTAGCCTCGTCCAATACAGAAACTTAGTTTTATCTCCATTAGCCTTGTTTCTGGGGTGAGTGTAAAAGTCCATTAGTGTTGCTAAAAACTCAGAATTGGAGCAGGAGTAGTTTGTACTTCTCAGTCCGACATGTGTACAATGACCTTCGCAAGAACCATTTTGCCGTAAGTTAAGCCCTAATGGTCGCCAGAGGAGAGGAAGGGGCCTGCGTAAAATAGAGACATGTAAGGAATCAGCTCTACAGGGTCTAATTTCAGCCCTGGTCCCTCTTTAGATGCCATAGGTGATAAGCAGAAAGGTTGCTGTGTTTTAGGTTTTCAAGTTAAAAAGCCCTGAAGGGAAGTTAGGGAAGCAGCTGTCTCCTTTTCTAACCTGCTGAGCTAGGGTGCAGGCTGGAGCTACAAGTAAATGCTATGTTAGCTGTACTGACATGGTTATGAATGTGCTGTAAAGAAGACAGCCCCTGTAATCTCACAAAGTGAGATTTTGGCAGACAGCAGCACCCGCACTCCATATCGAGCCAGGAGACAGATCGAATCCACCCTGCAGGTTCTGAGCTGAGTTTCCTTCTAGAGCACTGTTTTGTTTTAGTAGTGCGCCTGACCGCCAGAAGACAACTTCTGTAATTTTGTTTCAGTTCCCCCAACTCCTCTGCCAACCAATGATGTTGACGTGTATTTCGAGACTGCTGCTGATGACAATGAACATGCCAGGTTCCAGAAAGCTAAGGAACAGCTAGAAATACGACACCGCAACCGAATGGACAGGGTAAGCCTCTTATCGTAATGGTACATGGTAAGGGGTAGCTTGCTTTTTTTTTTCCATTTTGACATGTGGGAGCTTGAACCTGGAGCCTTACACATGCTGGGCAAGCAATCTGTAGTATAGTTTTGATAGTTAAGAAAGTGATACTACTGGGCATGGTGGTATACACCTGTGTAATCTCAGCACTTAAGTGGCTGAGGCAGGATTGCCACAAGTTCAAGGCTAACCTGGGAATATGATGAGACCATCTCAAGATAAAAATAATAAAGTAAATGTTACTGTCTCCCTAAAATGTGGTTCTGTATAAGAAAAGCTAAAGTTTCTGTGCAGGAGGGCAAGTCCTCCCCCATATTCTATCTCCATGACAATGTAATTAGCTTTCCTGAAGACACTGCTGAGCATTTCCTGTAACTCTTAATTACTTACTAGTTTTCTTTGCCATCATTGACTTCAACAAATTTCTTCAAGCAGGGAACCATATCTTTGTCACAAATAAATGATTATCATCATGTGGCATGCAAGCAAGTTAATTTAAAAAATAGATTAGATGAATACAAACATGTTTCAATGCATTCTAGCCAGATATTATGGGGAGAAGGCTCTGAGGCCAGGCCGTGTCTTCCTGGGGAGGACTGTTGAGTGTCCAGGCAGGGCCTCAGTGCTCACGTGGTTTTGCTCAGGACTAGAGGAGGTGGACACAGGCGTGCCTTTCGAGGCCTGCTCTGTGCCCTACCACCAGTGTAACACATGGGCCAGTCTTATACTTTGGGAAAGACCCATTTTATTTTTCTACATCTCTCCTGAAAAATAGATACTAACCTCTGCTTTTTGGTGAGGAGCCTAGGGCATAGACTTTGAAGTAACGCGCCATGGTTGCATAATAAAGAAGTCATGGAATTGAGGCTCCACTGGGCCTGGCTTAGCCCTGAAACCTTCTTAGGCCTAGCTCAAGGATCTTCCTAGTGCTGAGCTCAGAAGGGATCATGGGATACAGTTTCTTTTTGCACAATTTCTGACACTGGCTTCAGTGCCTGCAATATTTTTAGAAAGTACGGAAGTTGTTGGAGAGGGTTATTTTCTGATGTTTTTGACCTTTGTTCTAGGTAAAGAAGGAATGGGAAGAGGCAGAGCTTCAAGCCAAGAACCTTCCCAAAGCAGAGCGACAGACTCTCATTCAGGTAAGATACCTTCTCCAAAGACAAAGTGTGCAGCTAGACCAGTGGAAAATAAATTTGTGTTCAGAGTCAAACTCCTAGGAAATTAGAATTTGATACCTCCTCTTACTCAAGGGCTTAAATTGCAGGGAAGTTGTTTTCTTTTTCACCTCTAGCAAAGCTTGCTTACTGTACAAGGAAACCAGACTCCCTCCCAGAACATACCTACTTCTTGCCAAGAAGTAACTTTAGCTCAGCTGCCATTTGGTAATTCTGTCTCATTGACAAAAGTCCTCTGCCACCTTCATTCTTGGGGTCTGACTTATTTTTCAGAAACATTAGATTGAGGCAGCTGGGCTAATTAATTGAAAAGCTAAAAGGCAAGAAAACAAACATTTTTATAAGTACATCTCTAACTTCGTAAAAGTATTAACTTAAAATCGTAGCAACAAACTTCATTCTCCTTTAGTAGAACAGAGTTGCTAATAGGGGTAGCAGTTTAGCAGATGAGTTTGATTCAGGAAAACTGTATTATTTGAATTTGGGGATCCTGGGGCTTGAACCCAGTGCATCCACTGTGCTGATCATATGCTGTACCCACCTGAGCCATATCCCCAGCCCGTGATTACATTTCAGATGTCTATGTTTAACTGATTTTCTGCTTCTGTGATGCTGATTCTTTTGGGGAAGATCTTTCCCTTTTTTATCAGTCACCTTGAAAATCTTAAAGCTTAGTTTCTGTACAAGCCAGTAGTATATCTTGTACAGTGGAATTTAATTCTACACCCTTAAAACAGTTCCTGTACACCTGGCTAGGTATCTCATGGATAACTTGCCTTTCACAACTTTAGTAAGCATGTTTCGGCATAAATTACCACATTACTGGACTATATTTTAAAGAATATCTCCTGTTGGTCTCTGGTTTCAGTTTAGAAGATAGCACTTCACTGTGATATGAAAAAGACAGATTTACTGTCACGCACATTGAAATAGGCACTGGGCTCACAGCGCTAATCATTTCCTTTACCAGAGTGCTGAGCAGCCCCTCTGACACAGGCGTGGTGGGCTTTCTAGGTGAGATGTACTCCAATAGCAGCTATAGCATCCGCCAGTCTCACTTGCACTGCATGAACCTGTCTTGTATAAGTGCCGGGCAAGGAGAAACACTGCATCTAGGGCTGCTTGCTCAGGCTTCCCCCAGGGTCACACACTATCGGTGTCTTCTCTTGATTAGCACTTCCAAGCTATGGTTAAAGCTTTAGAGAAGGAAGCAGCCAGTGAGAAGCAGCAGCTTGTGGAGACCCACCTGGCCCGAGTGGAAGCCATGCTGAATGACCGCCGGCGGATGGCTCTGGAGAACTACCTGGCGGCCCTGCAGTCTGACCCACCTCGAGTGAGTTGGTGCCAATCTCTTCAGTATTGCCTGCCCTAAAGTGGTACACTGTGCACAGGCTGGTGAAAATTATGTTTTTATGACAATGCTTTACGAAGATAAAGGTAAGGAAAAGGACTTAGAAGGAAAAAGTACTATATTTTAGTATCTCTGTTACGAATGTTGAGCTTGCATAACCTTATATCTGTGAATACCACCTGTGATATGACAATTCTTTATACTAGAAAAACACATGCCCAGGATATTGATAGGTAATTGCACAATTATTGGATTTTCTGTGGCAGCCTTCACTTCAAAGAATGAAAACATGCCTTCTGTGAATGAAGGCTTCTGAAACATTCCATTTGAAGTAAGATTATGAAGAAAAGGATAAAGAAATTTATATTGAAACTCTTCTGCACATGGTTGAGACCACTTTTTTTTTTTTCATTTTTGGTTTTTTGAGACAGAGTCTTGGTTTGTAGTTTAGAGTGACCCTGAACTCACTGTGTAGCCCAGGCTGGCCTTGCACTTGGAGACCTGATTCTTTTTTTTGAGGCAAGGTCTCGCTTTGTAGTTCAGGCTGGCCCTGAGCTCAGCCTCAAACTCACATCACAGCAATCCTCCTGCCTCTGCCTCCCGAGTACTGGGATTACAGGCGTGAGCCACCACGCCCGGCACTGTGGTATGTGGTACTGGTTGCTGCTGGGCATGAGTCTCCACGCCCAGTATGGTATGTGGTTACTGGAGATTGAACCCGGGTCTTTGCGCTTGCAAGACAGGCGCCAGAACCACTGAGCTAACTCCTCGGCCCTTGAGACCACTTCTTACCCTCTTCATCTGCCCTGCCTTGTTTTAAGGAGGAGAGCTTTGGAAAGGAGGCTGTCTGTGTCTTTGTAGAGTCCACCAGCACAGCCTTTTCTGGATGGCATATGAAGCCACTAGCTGGACACTTGGGTGTCAAAGCCTGAGGCAGGCAAAAGACAGATTGGGGAGGGCTGTGATGCTGGGGACTCTGGGAGGTACTGTTGAAGGAACTAAGTCTGTACTAGAACTTGGCTTTCTGTATTTTATATAGAAAGTTTTCATTCTTGTACTTTGCTAAGCTTTGGATACTGTTTTTTTAGAGACAGGATCTCACTTCTATAGTTCAGGCTGGCCCTGAGCTCACTACATAGCTCAGGCCAGCCTGGAACTCAGAGCGATCCTCCTGCCTCTGCCTCCCAAGTTTTGGGATTACAAGTGTGAGCCATTATGCCCAGCATTGTGGTATGTAGTTATTGGGGATCGAACTAGGAACCTTGCGCTTGCCAGGCAGACACTGGAACCACTGAGCTAAATCCCCAGCCCTAAGCTTCATGTTCTTAAGTCAGCTTTTATTTTCTACATATTTTGAATTCTGGTTTGAAGGTATTAAAGTGATTCTTTTTTCCTGCAGCCTCATCGCATTCTACAGGCTTTGAGGCGTTATGTCCGTGCAGAGAACAAAGATCGTCTGCACACCATTCGTCATTATCAACACGTGTTGGCTGTGGACCCGGAAAAGGCAGCCCAGATGAAATCCCAGGTATGTTGGACCTAGAGAGCACTACCTCAAGATGGCTTCCAGTTTGCTGGTGTCCCTGTTTTATTAATCCATAGGAAGTGATTTTTTTTTTTAATTTCCAAAGACGTTTGTCACTGGAGTTGGTTTTTGTAACACTATTTTTAAATGATCCTTTCCAGACTTCATATTAAATATTCTGTTTTCAATAGTTTCTGAAGGTTTAGAAATGTTAGGATGATGTTGGAGAAATAAGTCAGTTTCTGTACCAGTTTTTGTATTGATTTACTTCTCATATCACCAGAATTAATATTTGAGATCCTCTTTTAGGTTAAAAAAAAAAAGATTTAAGGCAGATCTTAAAAGTTGATCTTAGGGTTGAAAGTGCAACTCAGAAGTTAGATTCCTTGGGCTAGGCACAGTAGTGCACCACCTGTGTTTTCAGCACTCAGGAGGCTGGAGCAGAAGGCTCACTGTGACTTCAGGTGCAGCCTGGGATACATAGTGAATTCATGGCCAGCCTGAAGTACGTAGGGAGACCCTGTCTCAAAAAAAAAAAAAGTTAGATTACTTATCTATCATGTGAAGCCCTGATCCCTAGTACTGCCACCCCCTTCAAAAATAAAAAGTGTCTCTTTGTTTTGTGCATTATAACTTTTATTGGGATAGATGCTTTTTTACTCCTGGGTTTTGTCCCGTGCTTTATTTTGTAGTCATCCACATGTGTGTATTTCTGATTCATCTTTCTCATTATGCTTGGTCTTTCTATTGACTTGAGTTTTACTTTTTTCATATATTCCTAGAAAATGAGCTTGCCTACAGGATCTCTAGCTTTCTTTAAACCAAGGAGCCTCCTGGCTCCACCTGTTAGTTTTTCTCAAGGGCTTTGTGATGGCACCATTGGTCTTACTGGATTCCTTCCGTACTGTGAATATGATGCTGTGCTGCCTGCAACACCAGCACACAGAGTGCTCATCATCCTAGAAACTCTCCCGTTAGTTCTTGTTGTGTATGTTATGATCATCAGGTAAGTTGTCTCTTAGGCTTTAGGAATATTGGAGCTGATTTCTGCTCCATTTATGGGGCAGAAGAATTTATGTGTCTCCATCTACTTGCCAGATTCTGTCGCAGCAGCTGATGATACAAAGTTGGATCCCTCGAGTACTCTTTTTTTTTTTAAGTTTTTTTGAGACCGGGTCTCACTTTGGAGTTTCAGGCTGGCCCTGAGCTCAGCCTCCAACTCACATCACAACAATCCTCCTGCCTCTGCCTCCCCAGTGCTGAGATTACATGCGTGAGCCACCACGCCCAGCACTGTGGTATGTGGTACTGGTTGCTGCTGGGTTGAGTCTCCACACCCAGTATAGTTATGTGGTTACCAGGGATCAAACCCGGGTCCTTGCGCTTGCAAGACAGGTGCCAGAACCATTGAGCTAAATCCCCAGCCCCCTTGAGTACTTTTGAGTGGCTTACCAGCTTGGTGTAAAGTTAATTTTATTAGCTATCAAGATGGAAAATAATTACCCATAAATGCACGGGCTAGTTCGTTAGAAAACTAGATGTTTGGTGACACACAATTATAATCCCAGCTACCCACATAGACCAGAAGTTCTAAGCAAGCCTGGGCAAAGTAAACATTTCAAAAGGGCTGGGTTGGCACCAGGTGGAGAAGAGGAAAGAAGGGCTGAGTCCTTGAGGACTCTGGGTAGATAGAAATGCATCCTGTCAGGGTGAGGTGGACTTTTGAAGTCTACTCTGTTTATAAATAAACTTGATTGTTTTCCAAACTTTTGGGTGAAAAATTAGATAACGTTATGGTCTTTTACAGGAAAGTACCCTGTTTTATGTAGACAGAGAAGAAGGGGAGATGTTGGTTAGTATCTCAGATAATCAGAGGCTGCCTCTATATAGTCAAACCAGGTACACTGAGAAATAGAATCACCCCATCCTAGAGCACCTAGGCCAGCATCAAACTCAACGACAACTCTCCTGCCTTAGCCTTCCAAAGTGAGGGTGCTGGGATGGGAGGACAGGAATGCAGTGCCATGCCTGCCTTGTCTCCCCATGCTTTTCTGTCAGTAGTCCATAATTCTACCACAGAATGGCCATTGAGTTACCTTATCCTTTTATTATCTGAAGTCTAGAAAAGCCCAAGATAATCAACCTTACTCTTTTCTGAAATGCCTAGAACCAGAAGTATTCCTGCTTTTGAATTTTTTTCAGATTTTGGAATATTGGCCATATACGTAATGAGATATCCTGGGAAGGGGCCCAGATCTAAACATGAAATTCATTTATGTTTCATATGCACATAGAGCCTGAAAGTAATTTTGTGTAGTAGTTTTAGTGACCTATATTTAGACTCTGACTTCCATGTGGAGTCACAGTTAGAGTTTTCCACTCAGCTGCCTTATGTCAGTGCTCGAATGTTTCAGATCTTAGAGCATTTCTGATTATGGATTTGCAAATTAGAGATCTCAACCTGCAGAACTTCAGCAATGTTTTCTTGGCTAAAATGTAAGTGATATTACTCCTCCCCCATCTAACTCCGGAATTACTATCGCAACACTGGTTTCCAGTGTTCTGCCTGTAGTTCTTTTCTCCTGGGGTGTATGAACTTCGGTTTCCTTCAGAAGGCTCCCTGATGCCCCAGGGAAGTGCGATGATGTCAATATGCCACAGGGACTGGGTGGTGTGTGGCGCGAGGTGTAGCTGCTCCATTTCTGTTTTTCCTCGGAGGCACTCTCGTGCCCAACTCACTTGATTGGCAGAATGGCAAATATAAAATTAAATTGCTTTCAGCCTTCCTTTTAAAGGTCAGAGACTCATCAGTCTGTAATAAAAGCATCTCTACATTTAACTTTTTTTTTTTTTTTCATTTTGACCCTTCATTTTAATGGCTTGAAGCCCACATAATTAGCCACTGGTCTTGAGCACCCTCTGTAGGAAGAGCTGGGTAACTGAACATCTGACTGGGCTCTGTCGGACAGTGTGAGCTGAGCATCCTGCCTTGCTGTTGTTGGGTGGATGTTAGCTCGAGTCACATTGCATTTTATTTATACTTCAGCATTAGTTTTGTTTTTTTCTTTTTAAAGAACTGTGACTCTGGGTTGGGGATTTAGCTTAGTGGTTCTAGCACCTGTCTTGGAAGTGCAAGGACCTGGGTTCGATCCCCGGTAACCACATACAATACTGAGCGTGGAGATTCACGCCCAGCAGCAATTAGTACCACATACCACAGTGCTGGGCGTGGTGGCTCACGCCTGTAATCCCAGCACTTGGAAGGCAGAGGCAGGAGGATTGTTGTGATGTGAGTTTGAGGCTGAGCTCAGGGCCAGCCTGAACTACAAAGTGAGACCCTGTCTCCAAAAACCTAAAAAAAAAAAAAAATAATAATAATAACTATGACTTAGTTGAATAAGAATAAACTAGCTCTGTTCTTCGTGGTAGTAATCATTGTAAGCAGGTTCCCTTCCCTCATAGCTGCTTTATAGCCGCTGATTTCAGTCTGTTTTTGCCCCAGCTAATCTGACCAGTGGTAAAAATTAACTGACACTTTTCAGCAAAATTAATTGAATACTGGGCTGGGGAGTTAGCTCAGTGGTTCCGGCGCCTGTCTTGCAAGTGCAAGGGCCCGGGTTCGATTCCCCGGTAACCACATAACAATACTGGGTGTGGAGACCCACACCCAGCAGCAACCAGTACCACATACCACAGTGCCGGGCGTGGTGGCTCACACCTGTAATCCCAGCACTC
>PVIR01035309.1:0-16530 GCA_004026965.1 Petromus typicus | reverse complement strand
TGTGAACTGTTCTGTGCTTTCTCACCAAGCAAAAATAACATAAGCAGAAAACACCTTGTTAGACACAATAAGTTTCAGCTGGAATAAAATAACATGGCCACCTGGCAAAAATAAATTAATGCTCACATAAAATCTATGGGAACAAGATTAAAGAAATAGCAAAGGTCCACTTCCTTAGAAAAGTTGTGTACAAAACACATTGATCTATACAGATTTTTATGGTCATGAGAAAATCATCACTGTCTCATACAACCTTGCACAATGTCAAAATGATTGATCACTGTTCTGTTTCTGTTCTTATTTTTTCCTTGAACTTTTGTTAACCTGTAATAATCACCCTTATTTTGCAAGCTGAAAAATCATGTATAAAAAAAGGCTTCACTTCAGTAAAAATTGCAGCAGCATCACCAGCCTCTCTTGTGTTAGTGTGTTGTCTGTCATTGCCGACTCTGTCCATTCCTGACTTCAGTGCTCCCTGGATCCCCACGCCGCGAGCGGTCTGTGGCACAGTCCTATGTGATTATATGCATAGCCTTGTCTGTGTTCATAAGCACCCTATTCTTTTCTTTTCTTTTTTTTTTTTTTTCTTGAGACTTTGTAGTTCAGGCTGGCCTTGAGCTCAACCTTGAACTCACAGCAATCCTTGTGCCTCTCCCTCCCAAGTGCTGGGACTACAGGTGTGAGCCACCACACCCAGCACTGTGGTATGTGGTTCTGATTGCTGGTATGAGTGAGTCTCCGTGCCCAGCATTGTTATATATGGTTACCTGGGATCAAACCCCTGGCCCATGTGCTTGTACAACAGGCACTGGAACCACCGAGCTAAATCCCTGGCCCAAGCACACTATTCTTAAGTTTACTCCACAAACTAGAAATGAGGAACCAGTCTTTGATAGATAAATGGTTTAAAAAACTGTATTTATTCAGTGGGATGACCCTAAATAATATGACATATTTCTGATAGGTGCAAGAACATGAATAAGTCTGACATATTATATGATTAGAGACAGAAATCAGAGCACAGCACCTAATACACAATTGATTTTATTTTTTAATAAATTGAGCTTATTGGCACATTTAGGAAATATATTAGGATCATGTTCGTTGTTGAGAATTTGTACCTGTACATGATATACCTGAATTCTTTAGTTTTTCTCATTTTACTATACTCTTTTCAGTGCCGCATATCCCCTGTACACGTAAGCATCATTTCCACTTTACCATCAGATTTTTTCAGACTCTTCTTTGCTTTCCCCTATCCTCATCCAGTTGCCCTTTCCCTTTGAGCATTTTGTCCCTATTTCACAATACCAATCATATATTGTGGACCTCATTTACACTTGTAGTTTCTCACACTAGAGAAAGCATGGTATTTTCATACCTGTGTCCTATTTATTTCACTTATGAGTATAGCCTGGATGTGCATCCATTTAGCTATCAGTGTCTCCATCATTCTTTATGGCTAAGCAGTACTCCACTTTTTGAAAGCTATATCTTTCTCCAGTCTCTGGTTAATTGATCTTTCAGCTGTTTCTAATATTTAGCTGTTACGGACTGTGCTGCTATAAACATGGGTGCACATTTGTCATTGTGGTCTGATGCTTTTAATTTTTATACCCAGTAGGGAAATAATAGGATCAAATGAGACAGCTAATCTTAGGGTTTTGGGGAATCCCCATACCAATTTCCAAAATGGTTGCACCTTTCTACATTCCTACCAACAGTGGAAATGGGTTCCTTTCTTGCCACAGCCCCACGAGCACTTGTTATGGGTTGATTTCCTGATAGCAGCCATTCATTCTGGAGTGAGGTGGACTCTCAGTGATGAATCCTGTAAATCCAGTGATCTTTATCTTGTTTTCATATGTTTCTCTGCTGGATTTACTTCTTCATCTGAAAAATATCTGTTCATTCCAGATGCCCAATTTGGAATTGGGTCTTTAAATTTGAGGAGTCTGATTTTTGAAGGTTCCTTAAATAATCTAGGTAATACATCTTTGTCTGAGGAACAGCTGCCAATATTTTTTCCCCACATCATAGGTTGTCTTTTCGCGCTGTTGATGATTTCTCTTGCTGTGCTAAAGCTTTTTCAGTGAGAGGGTATCCCAGTTGTTGATTCTTCCTGTTAGTCCTGTGGTACTAAGTTTTTGTTCACCAAGTCTTGCACATATTCACATAGCTATGCCAGCTTTCTTTTGATTGAAGGTCATGTGCTTTATCACATTCTTGCAGAGACTTCTCCAACTGCAGAAGCTTCCAGGGCCCAGGAGGAGAAAGTCTGGAAGAAAATAATTGTATACTTGATCCTGGTTCTGGAATACTTTAAATCCTGGTCTTCTTCTTTAATGTTCCTCTTATATTGAGATTGCTTTTGAGTGCATCATCGGGGGTGACCAGCTAACTTGCTCTTACTCCATATGATCTGAAGCCAGAACATTTCCTTGTATATTAAAGATTTACCTCGTGTATGCTTTCTATTTCCTTTTGACACAGTACTGATATTATTATTTGCCTAAGTGCTTCTTTTACTATAGTCTTCACTTATGATAACTTACAGCATTTTTCTTGTCTCTTGAGAAACTGAAATTGTTTATACATAGAATATGATTTTTAAAATGTGTTCATACTGTGGGTTGGCTAAACTGGGCTAAATAATATATGTGTTATCTCATGTATCATTTTTGTGGCACTTAAAATCACTTTGCTTGCTTAGAATTAATTCTGTTGGTGATTTTGAAATGTGAAATATATTGTCACTAGCTGTGTCCATATGAACAATTGATTTCTTGCGTATATTCTTCCCTTTTAAGTCAAATATGTTCCCTTTGGCCATAATCTTGCCATTTCACCTTCTTCACCAACTACTGTTCTACTCTTTGCCTGCCCTCTTTAGATTCTTCTATGAGTAAGTGAAATCAGGCAAAGGATGTCTTCCTATGTCTGTTTGTTTCTTCACTAAAATCTAGGTTTTTTTGTTTTCTGTTTTTTTTTGAGACAGGGTCTCGCTTTTTGTGGTTCAGGCTGGCCCTGAGCTCAACCTCCAACTCACATCACAGCAATCCTCCTGCCTCTGCCTCCTGAATGCTGGGATTACAGGCGTGAGCCACCACGCCCGGCACTGTGGTATGTGGTACTGGTTGCTGCTGGGGTGAGTCTCCACACCCAGTATTGTATGTGGTTATCGAGGATTGAACCTGGGTCCTTGCACTTGCAAGACAGGCGCTGGAGCCACTGAGCTAAACCCCCGACCCACTAAAATCTAGTTTGTTGAATTTTGTCATAATAAGGAGGCCTTCCTTCACTTTCTAAAAAATAGACTTTATTGTATATATTTAACATGTGCAATATGATAGGAGAAGATATACATAGGCAATAAAAATATTATGGTGACTAAAATTAACATGTTTATAATTTCACATAGGTACATGTTTTCTTTGTTTGTGTCAAGAGTAGCTAAAAATCTCATTTATCACAAATCCTGTATATAGTACAATTGAATTACCTGTCATCTTAATGTTATTCAGTAGCCCTCCAGGCTCATTCACACTTGAAGTATGTGGTTTTGTATTGTCTGACTTGTAGCCCTCCTCCTTTTTTTTTTTTTTTTTTTATCTTTTGGAGGCAGAGTCTCGCTTTGAAGTTCAGGCTGGCCCTGAGCTCAGCTTCAAACTCACATCACAGCAATCCTCCTGCCTCTGCCTCCCGAGTGCTGGGATTACAGGTGTGAGCCACCACGCCTGGCACTGTGGCATGTGGTTCTGATTGCTGCTGGGCATGAGTCTCCACACCCAGTATTGTATATGGTTGCCAGGGAATCAAACCAGGGCCCTTGTGCTTGCAAGACAGGTGCCGGAACCACTGAGCTAAATTTCTGGCCCAACATTTGGTTATTTGTATTGGCTACTGAATTGCATTTCTTAAGTTTTGAATGTGATCCCCTTTTCAGACAAGTGGTTTCCAAATATCTTCATGCACTCAACATTTTGTGCTTGTTTCTTTGGCTGTATAGGCCTTCATTACCTTGGTGTAATTCTATGTTTTTATTTTTATATTTGTAATTTTGCTTTTTTTTTTTTTTTTTAGGTTTTTGGAGACAGGGTCTCACTTTGTGGTTCAGGCTGGCCCTGAGCTCAGCCTCCAACTCACATCACAATCCTCCTGCCTCTACCTCCTGAGTGCTGGGATTACAGGCGTGAGCCACCACGCCCGGCACTGTGGTATGTGGTACTGGTTGCTGCTGGGTGTGGGTCTCCACACCCAGTATTGTTATGTGGTTACCGGGGAATCGAACCTGGGTCCTTGCGCTTGCGAGACAGGCGCTGGAACCACTGAGCTAACTCCCCGGCCCTGTAATTTTGCTTTTAAAATGTAGAAAAAACTTATGCCCAAGACAGTATCCTAGAGCATTTCCTGTATGTTTCCTTGTACTAGTTTTATCATTTGCAGTTTAAAGCTATACAAACTTCTCAGCTGAGTTTGTGTAAAAGGAAGAAAATTCAGATGTTATTTATTCTTTTATATACAAATACTAGACATCCGGCTTTCTCTGTATCATTTATTAAAGAATATTTTTCTTTCCAAGTGCACATGATTAGCAACTCTGTCAAATATCATGTACATGGCAGTGTGGGGTTTGTTTAAAGTATTTGATTCCTTTCCATGTGTTTTTGTGTACCGTGTAGTCTTTCGGTTGCTCTACTTTTCATTCTAGCTAGTGTAACTTTGTATAATGAGATTCTTCCAGTAGCTCTTTTTATTAATAATTTCTCTGGGTCATCTTTGTCTCTCGTGGTTCTATATGAACCAAAGGGATTTTCTATTTTGATAAATATATGACATTACTCTTTTGATAGGGTGGTACTGGCAGAAAGCTTTGGGTAATATGAATGTTTTAATAGTGTTATTTCTTTCAAGCAGGATATCTTTCTCCTTACTTGGGTTTCCTTCAGTGTTTTATGGTTTTCATTGTGGAGTTCTTTTGCCTCCACAATGAGGCAGTCTTGGAGGTAGCATATGTCACAGGATAGTTTCCCTTTCTTTCTCATAATTGGCTGATGTCCAGAAGAGGTACTGATGTTTGTAGGGTGTGTTTCCATCCCACTCCTTATTTTCTCTCCTAATTTTAACTTTTTTTTTTTTTTTTTTAGTTGGCAGACTGTTTAGAGCTTTCTCTTTGTAACACTACTTCCTCTGTGAGCAGAGACACAATTTGAGTTCTTTCTTTGTAATTATAGCGCCTGTTTTTGTCCTCTTACAAAATCTATCTGGCTAGGAAACTCATTGCTATGTCGAATAGAAGAAGTGAAAGAGAAAAGTCCTTTTCATGTTCCAGGTGTTTATAGAAAATGTTTTTGAGTGTTTTCCCCATGGAATATCATATCAGTTGTGGCTGTGTTTTATGGCTTCTCTTTTGCCAATCCACCTTCCTTGTACAACTAATTTTGGGGTTTTGATTCATGAAGAAAGGTTGAATTTTATCAAATGTATTTTCTGCATCTATTGAAATTATCCTGAGTCTTCCCTGCCTTCTGCTGATACATTCTTCCATCCCGATGATAAACTACATTCGCTGATGGTGAATGATTCTTTTACTTTGCTTTTAATTTTGTGTCTAGTATTTTGTTGATTAATTATATATCTGTGTTCATCTAGGGTATTTCTTATTTTCTTTCAATGTCCTAGTGTTCATGTTTGATTTTGGTGATGCTGTCATGCTTGGATGAGTTTCTTTTGACTCCCAAAACCATTCTTTTCTTTTCTTTCATTTTCTTTTTTTTTAATATTGTTGAAGAGTTAGGATTAATTCTTCCAATGTTTGTTGATTTCAGCAGTGAAGTAAGCAGGTCCTCTTCATGCACTCAACATTTTGTGCTTTCCTTTCAGGGGAACCTTTTTATTGCTGATGTGATGTTTTTATTCTTGGTGTCCATTTGAGATTTGCTATTTCTGTGTGATTCAGTGTCGTGGGGTTGTATATGTTCATGAATTTTTCATTTTTTCCAGTTTTCCAGATTTATTATTGTGTAGTTATTCATAAGAATCTCTTTGTACTTCTGCCATATCAGTTATCATTTTTTAAGGTTTTTATTGCCTAGAGTCTTTTTTTTGTCACTCTACCTGAGTTCAGTTTTTGTTTTCTCTCTTAAAAAACCTAACTCTACAGCACCCTGCCAGCACTGAGTTTTGATACTTACCTTAGATTTGCCTGTGCTATGTTTTTATTTGAATTTATGTTAAGAAATGTTTAACTTTCATATTGACCCGTTGATTGTTCAGGAGCACTTTCCTTGATTTTCACCTGTATATAGTTTCCACCATCTTTCTCTTTATTGATTTGTTGATTTTTTGCATTTTGATTCTACATTTTAAAACATTTTCTTTAACTCAGTATGTAACATTTCATCAGTCCTATAGAGAATGTCCTTTTTGCTGTTGAGGATGATCTATATTTTCCCCTATGTTGGAAGGAATGTTCTGTACATATCTATTAGGTCCATGTGTTTGAAAGTATACTTTATGTGGAGATGTCTTTCTTTTTTTTTTTTTTTTTTTTTTTGAGGCATAATCTCACTTGTAGTTCAAGCTGGCCCTAAACTCACTATGTGGCCCAGGTGAGCTTCAAACTCACAGCAGTCTTCCTGCTTCTGCCTTTGGAGTGCTGGGATGACAGATGTGAGCCACCACACCTGGGACAAAGGTATGTGGTACTAGATGCTGGTGGGTGTGAGTCTCCATGCCCGGTATTGTTGTATGTGGTTGCTAGGGATCCAACCCTGGCCCTTGCACTTACAAGTCAGGTGCCAGAACCATTGAGCTAAATCTCTGGCCCTGGAAGTATCTTTGTAGATGTCTCTGTGTCTGATCTGTCCATTGCTGGAAGTGGGCTGTTGACATCTCCTATTATTGTGCTGGTCTTTATGTGTCCATTGGGGTCTGTTAATACATAATTGATGTATTTGTGCTCCATGTGAGTTACATATATACTTGTCTTTACCTGATGTGGTATTAATCTTATCATGTATAATGTCTTCCTTTATCTCTTAATAGTTTTTGTGTTAAAATCTGTTGCAAGTGTGACTGTTCCTGCTCTTAACTGTTCCATTTGCATGAACTTCTTTTTTTACCCCCTACCCCTTCACTTTCATCCTGTGTGTGCACTTATCAGTAAAGTGAGTTTCTCTGAGGCAGCATAGAGATGGGGGTTGGCTCTCAAGTCTACTCAGTTCCTGTCTTTTAACTGAAGGATGCAATTCATTTATATCCAAGATAATTAATAATGAGGAGCAATTTGCTGCAGTATTTTAAAAATCATTTCCTAAACTATTCTTTTCCTTATGTTCCTTTTTGGTTAAGTGATTTCTCACTAGTAAAATATTTCATCTTGTAGTATGCATAAGTTTTTAATCCCATGGCTACCATGACACTTATACAAAGACATCTTAGAGTTATAATAAGTTATTCTAAATGGATGCAGTTTCCTTTGTTTTGTTTTTTGGTACTAGAAATGGACCTCAGTACCTTGTGCTTGCCAGGCAGGCCTGGTGCCACTGATCTAAATCCCCAGCATTGGTGCAATTTATTTTTGATCAAAAGAAAGAAAACAGACAGCGTAAAACTCAACACTTTACTCTGTTCACCCTAACACACATTTTGAGTTTTTGATATCTCAGAATTACTTCTTTTCATATTGACTGTTTCTTAGCAACTTGTTGCAGTTACAGTCTTCATGTGTTTGTGTTTTAGTCAACAGTTTAAGGATACGTAGGTGTAGACTTGGTTAGTGCTGTGTGGGAGTCCAGTCATAGCTTGATACTAGCGTGCTTTCGAACCCCTCAAACATGGCACCTGACACATTCTGATGGGAAGAATTTGTTCTAGAACTACTTACTATTTATTACTCACTGTGCTAAGTACAACTTTCTGAGAGCTCAGTATCCTTTGCAGCTGAAATAATCTGTTTTTTACTTGTTCTTTTCTGTTGTTATTGTGCTTCTTGAAACCAAGTACAAATGAATACATCAAGGTACTACTCTATTATGTATAGGTTTACTGGTGAATTTCAACCCTTCACATTTAGCCTTCTTACAAAGTAGTTTCATTTGTTTTTTCAATCTGGAGAAGTCTCTTTGATGTCCTCTGTGCTGATGATTTACTTTTCACTTTTTTATTCACCTTGCGATATTTTGATATCTGTTTCATTTTCTGAAGGACAAATATCATGGGTAAAGTAGGTTCTGTTGTCAATTTAGTATTTTTTGTTTATTTTTTTTTTAATTTGAGGCAGGATCTCATTATATAGTAGAAGCTGGCTCTGAACTCCCTATATAACACAGGCTGGCCTCAAACTCCTGGTAATGCTCCTGCCTCAGCCTCTCAAGTGCTAGAATAACAGACATGTGCCATCATACTTGGCTTTTGTTGGCAATATATTTATTTTTTAATTTTTTTGAGAGGGTCTCACTTTGCTATTAGTAATTTTTAAGCACAGTGAATATACCACCTGCTTTACTTATGAGATTTCTGATGAGCGTCTGCTCCTCGTCATATTGAGCGACACCTATATGTTGTGGCACAGGGCGTCTTACATCGACACTTGGATAGCAGGGAGGGCAACACATGACAGAGGGACATGACTCTGCTCTGTGTTCAGCCCTGTGTTAACTGCAGGCTGTGGACACGAAAGGTTCTCGACTGCAGGAGCTAGCAACTGAAAATCCAGTGCCAACAGAGGAATCGAGACAGGTTTCGTGGGTAGCAGAGTGAGGGAGGATGGAGCTAAAAAGACAAACTTTTGATGTGGTAGAGCTTTTTTTTTTTTTTTTTTTTGAGACAGGATTTCACTTTGTAGCTCAGGCTGTCCCTGAGCTCAGCCTCCAACTCACATCACAGCAATCCTCCTGCCTCTGCCTCCTGAGTGCTGGGATTGCAGGCATGAGCCACCACGCCCGGCACTGTGGTATGTGGTGCTGATTGCTGCTGGGGTGAGTCTCCACACCCAGTATGGTATGTGGTGACCGGGGATCGAACCCAGGTCCTTGCGCTTGCAAGACAGGCGCCGGAACCGCTGAGCTAAATCCCTGGCATCGATGTGGTAGAGCTTTTATGAGCTCTGGGGCTCATCATCTCCCTTCCTCAGGAGACACCCAAATTCTGGCTCAAAGGAAACAGCAGCCTCCTGAAGAACTCTGAGGTACACAGTGTGTGTGTCCATCTGTCCGAATCAGCAGAAACACACAGTCCCCTCGCATCCCATGTCCCTGAACCTTGCAGCTCAGCAGCATAGAGCTGAACTGTGACGGACCATTGAGGGGACCACAGTAGGGACACATGACAATCGTGTGCTCAGAGCTGGCCTTTCCTTCTGCTCTGAAAGAAATGATGCGAGCCCCTGGGGCCCAGTTTCTCAATCCCAGAAGGGGAAATTCAAGGAAGGGAAGGTGGGGGGGGGGGGATTGTGCCTTTCTGCGTCCTGACAGACACGGCCACGAGATGACAGCAGTGCTCAGTGCACATGGGGAGGAGGCCTGCACATGGGTGTGCCTGTGAGTGGTTCCTGTGTGACTCCCCACTTCCTCTCCAGAAGACGGATCAGGAATGAGAAGCCAATGAATGAAAGGCTCTGGGACCCTGTTGACATGGAGAGTTCCACGGTCCGTTCACCGTTTTGAGTGCGGAGTTACACTTGCCCTGTTTTAAGTTCTCTCATAGCAAATGTTAAAGTGGGCTCTGCGCATGTCCTCTGTTCTTGACTCTCACCCCACAGGTACACACACACACACACCTGTGACCCCTTAGATGTTGCCAAAAATTGAGTATATGAGAGTGTCTAGTCTAAGCCACAGTCAAAGCTTTCCCACCATCACTAGTTCCTTGAATTCTGCCCAGTGACCAATGACCATCGCGGGCCCTCAGCCCGGTGGAGCCCTCTTATACCCAAGACCCACCATCCTTCCTTGTCTCGTGTTTCTAAAGCACTCGGCACGTGTCTGAAACGTAATTGGAGGTCTGACTTCATAAACAGTATGGTTGTTTGATTTCCTCAGTGTCCGGAGACCCCAAACCATAGTACACGGTTTACTGATAGAGTTCTCCTTCATCTTGCACTGGGCGGCAGTAGAGGCGGCCGTGCTGACTGTAATTACTGACACTATCGCAGGGCCACAGTGCATGCCGAAGAGCCATGTGACCACTGCGCGGTCCACAGTGCGCAGACGTGCTAATTAACCTCACGTGAAACCTTCCCTGCACAATGAGGTGGAACAAGAGCCTTTCGAACGGGCTGCAGAAAATGGCTCCAAAATGATTTAAATGTTTGCGAGAGTAGAAAAAGGAAAGGAAAAAGCAGGTGAGTGTGGAGAAGACTACTTTTTTGGCGGGCCCAGTACCCTTTAGTCTGGTAACTAGCCCAGGCAGGAGGGAAACAGAGGTCGCTCTAGAGACCAGGAGGGGCCGGGCACGAGGCAGGGGTCCCATTAGCACAGCTATGCCTGGGCCATTTCTCAGAGGAGTGGCTGCCCCAAACCTTCACCCTTTCTGATCCAATCCTGGCCATGTCTAAGAAAGGCAAAGGGGCTTTCCCTTCCCCTTGACCTTGGCCATGTCATGTCCCTGGCCAGTGACATAAATGAAGGGAGAAGTATAAAGGAACCCTCGAGCTTCCATTTGGCCTAGGTAACTGCCTCCCTGTAGCCTGGGCCCCGACAGCACAGGGTAGGACAGAGCAGCCCCCAATAGACCTGCAGGGCAAAGCAGAGTTCCCATTCTGTCTGAGTGTAGGGCAGTGTGACAGGGAGGAGCCCAGCCTAGGCTGGCCGAGGCCCCTTCAACTGGCCGACTTGTGCTACTAATGTAAGAGTGACTGCTGCCTCCCACTGCTGAATGTGCGGTGCTTTGTGATGTGGGGGACCAAAGTACAACCCCAGCTGGGCTCCACGGTCCGTCCACGGTGCAAGGAGACTGGGCACTGGGAGACACTCGCGTCCTCTTAGGCTTCTGTGTCCTCTCACGTGGAGTTACTGGTAATTCATTCCGTGCTTGCTTGTAGTTCCAGACCAAACTTTTGCAAATTTACCCTTTTTAGCCAACAGATTACTAAGGAATAGGAAATCTTGGGCCGGGGATTTAGCTCAGTGGTTCTGGCATCTGCCTTGGAAGCACAAGGTCCCCAGATTGATCCTGGTAACCACATACCACAGTGCCAGGCATGGTGGCTCATGCCTGTAGTCCTAGCACTCGGGAGGCAGAGGCAGGAGGATTATTGTGAGTCTGAGGCTCACCTGGGCTACATAGTGAGCTCAGGGCCAGCCTAAACTACAAAGCAAGACCCGATCTCAAATTTTTTTTAAAAAAGAAAGTATAACAAGATCTTATGGCTGCCCAATGAAAAACAAAAGCAGCAGTAATCTTGACATCTGCCTACACTGTAGGTGTCTCCACTCTCTATGTATGCACCCCAGTCACATAACAAATAACTGTATCACAGGCTTTACTGGCCCTAAATTATCCCAAATCTTATACCTCCTCAAGACAGGGGACATCAGAGAGTAACTAGATTTCAAAGTGTTTAGGAACACCTCACTGCCAGCTTTTACCACATTCAGCTCCAGGCCCCAGGAGTGATACCTAGAAGTCTCCTGCCGTGTTCCTTAGCCTGTGGTCACATGGGAGCCTCACAGACCGTCCTGAGATGAAGTCCTCCCCAAGCAGGAAACACTGCCCTGTGAGGACACCTGGGGCTGCTCCTGCATAGCAGGGGCCCTCAGCTCAGGAGGGGAAAAAAACCGTCCCTCAGGTGATAATGCCTCTCCCAGGAACTCACTCAACCAGCCGAGGATGCTCATCGCCCAAACGCTGCCCTGACCACAGTTTTCTAACTGCCAGCTACACAAACCTCCCAGTTATGCCAGCCTTCTACCCTTGCCTCTGTTTCTGTTTTCCATAAAACTCCAAACTTTCTGTCAGCCCAAGGTGGATCTCGAGTCTCTTCATTTATGCGTCGCAGTGCAGCCATGCTGATTAAAGCTCCTTGCCTATCCTTCACCTTTGCTTTCTCCCTGGCTGGCATCATGGAGCTGGCAGCCAGGGCTGGTCTATTGGGCCCCAGCTGCTGGGGGTTTTGCTCTAAAACTCCAGAAACAGAAGCACTAATGCTGTGTTGTGATAGTGAGTCACACTTGTTTTTCTTAACCCTTAGAACCCTCAAGTTTTAACTAGACAGGTAGAATGTTCAAGAGAGTGACTTTCTTACAGATATAGAATATATGTATATATGTTGAAAACGTGATTCAACTCATTTATTTATGAAGGAAACAAAACAGTAAGTCTGGGTTCAAACCTTTTGAAACATTGGGCTTTATGTAGTCATACTACAGAAAGAATACTACATGCATAGTGTAGATAGAAAACTGGTAGAGGCCTTACCTGACAATTAAAACTAAACTTGAGAATTATCCTTTTTTGCTAGACAGTAATTATTTGTTTGTGCAAAACTATGCAAACTAGTATGATTTCACAGAGTCTATGCCCTAAATTAATAGTGTAGTGCAGAGTCAAGCAATGTATATTCTCCTAGAAGATTGTCACTGGGAAAAACTGCTAAACAGCATTTTGGCATAATACTGAAAAGACACACAGATATTCCCTTGGGTTGCTTTGCAGTCTTGTCAGGTAACGCTAAGAGCCGGACTAGCTAGTCAGGGGCGCATCATCGAGCCGCGGGGTGCTGAGCAGATCCCTTAGCCTAGGGAGGGAGGAGCGAAGGTGAAGTGGAAGGCAAATGCCAGTGAAGAGGGGCAGACTTCGTCCTGTCAGCAAGCTCTGCTGTCCTGACCAGAAAGCTAATGCTAATTCCTAATCAGCTGGACAATCAGCGACCTGCTTTCTACGTACCTGCCCTTGTCTAAAGATAGGACCCAGAGGTACACATCTCTTCTCTGAACACTTGTACTACTATTTTCCTCAGAGTCTTTTTTCCACCAGTGGTTCCTGGGTAATGCATTGTGCACAAATATATTATCATTTCAACAGTATTTGCTTTTCTGTCACTGCCTCTCTGCCGTATTATGTCTGCAAAGTGGCCGGCATAAAGTAAATACGTGGCAGACATGATTAACTATCCCAGACCCATGCACTATAGCCTCCCAGGATTCAGTTTGGCTTTTTGATTTTTGTGTTACACGCTGTTGACTGTGGCCTGAAAATATTAAATGGAACATCCCAGACATATACAATTCATGTTTTTAGTGGCGAGCTATTCTGTGTAGCACGATGAAATCTCACGTAGTTCACAGGGTGTGTGAATCTGCCCTTTACCCGGTGCACTCACGCTGGAAGTGCCAGCAGCTCCCTGGGCATTTGGTAGCATGTGGGCTATCAGATCCACTGTCGCAATGCTTGTTTCCAAGTAGCCCTTACTTTACTTCCTAACAGCCCTGAAGTGCAAGAATATTGATGCTGGTAACTTTATGATAGCATATTAAAGCTGTACTTTTATTATTAGTTTTTGTTGTTTCTCTCTTACTGTGCCTAATTTGCAAATGAAACTTCACCGTGCGTCTACAGGGACAATTACTGGCCAGAGGGCTGGGTGTCTTTGCAGTGCCAGGCAGGTTCCGGGCTTCCTGGAATAAATACGTCCTCATGGATTCTGAGAATGGCTACACAAGTCTGCTCCGAAGATGCGCCTCTTCTTCCCCTTGCCAAATCTCTCCACTTGCTTGATCCTCTCTACTCATCTCCACCCAAAACAGTCCTGTCTGTCCTTTGAGACCCAGTTCTGATGGCGTCTCCACCTGGGAATTTCTCCCTATTCAAGTTATCTCATGCATCTCCCAGTCTCCCACGCAGCTTCTCCCTGGAGTTGAGCTTGTTATTTACCAAAATGTGGACCATGTATACCTCTTGCTGCTCCAGCGTGGTGGAACCTTGAAGACAAGGCCAGGGTTCCATCATCCCTGTGTATGCGCCATCTAGTGGTGCTAAGCATGTGGCGTGTGACTCAGAGCAGCCAGGGCAGCTCTGCTGCAGCTTCTGCCTATGGCAGCAAATCCTGTCAGCTGTTGGCAGCACTCCAGAGCCATCTACTGCCTAAAGGCTGCAGGCCTCAGAGGTGCTGAGCCGGGGAATATGGCGCTTGTCCTCTCCTGTCAGAAGAGTCCTCAGTGAATGGCTGATCCCAGCTGGAGCACGACCTGCTTGACCAGCAGCCTGGGCAGCTGCTGCCTTTGGAGGACACGGAGTCTGAATGGCAGGAGAAGCTAACGGTCTTTGTTAAATACCAGGGAGCTCAGGGGCTCCTTGAGCTGTGCTGGAAATAGGCTGCGCCTTTGCTACAGGCTCAGCTCCAGAAACAGCAGAAGCTTCCTAGCTCAGGCAGAGAAACTCTAAATGCAAACAGTTCAAACCTGAGGACCGCAGAAGGTGCATTTTACAAAGATCTTCGCTGTCGTGCAGGTGCACGTCAAAGTTTGAGAAGTGCTAGTCTCGTACTCAGTGTTCAGCCCCTTGTGCGGCCCGACAGCTGAACCTACTACACCTGCAAATGAGCGCGCCAGTGCCTCGAGCGGGCAGCTCCGGGTGACACAGACAGGGTTGGGTGGTACTGTGATCGTCTTAAGGCAGGAGACCAGAAATCCTCACATACTGTCTTAGTTTCTCACACACAAACGGCTGCAGCACAGGAATCAACATGGCATTTCACATACTGCTCAGTAACCCTTTGCAGAATGGAGATAAAATGGGTGCAAAATCCAGCACCAAGGTCCTTATCCCATTCTTTCATCTCAGTCGCAGGCTGCAAAGAGAAACAAAGCTGAGGACAAATCACCATGACAGGCTCTAGGGGATGATCTGAGGTCCCCGTGTGCCCTCAGCCACGCTAAGCAGAGAGAAGACGCGGACAGGCAGGACTACGATGTTCAAATGGCGTGGGCTTGCTGGCCCTAGGCGGGGAATGAACATCTGCGAGCTCCCTGCCTCCAGCGCCATTAGGACAGAGGGCAGAGCACAAGCAGCAGTCCAGTTTCCCAGAACTTCGGGGACAGCAGGCTCTGTCCCAGCAGAGGCCTGACTCCTCGTGGAGGTCTCGATGCAGGAGATCAGGTTGTGACAAAGCTGGCCTGTTCATTATAAGATCTAAGAACACGTGTTCACAAGCCCTGCGTGTGGACTTCTCGCGAGAACTTGAGCAGGTTCGCAGTGGGGCAGCGTCGAACTGGCGTCAGCGGAAGCGTGCGGCTCCGGAAGCACTGCAGACCCTCCTGCAGACATCGGTGAGTAGCCTCAAGATCGGGACTGTACAAAAGATGCAGAGACCAAGGACAGCGTACTATCGCGGCTTTCCGCGTGGTAGCTCACCCTGCTTTGTCCAGGGTGTTTTGTAATCTTCTTTTTCCTGGGCTGAAGTTCGCTCTGCAGAGCTGGTTTCTTTCTCATTCGTCACTTTTGCGTTTTCAAATAAACTCAGTCTGCTTTTTCCTCGTTTCCTTCCACTTTTTGTTCCGGACGAGAAGAACCTGGAATCCAGCGCCAGAAGGACAGGTGAGCAGCCCAGAACTCGCAAATGTGTACGTGGTGAGGTACTTTGAGAAGGAGCTGCCTGGTATCAGATTCTCCCAGTCATGCCAAAACGTTGTCTTACTCTTACCCCTCAAGTTACTTAAAATCTTTCAAGATATTTATCCTTGGGCCTGGAATATACCGCGCCTTTCTGGCAAGCACAAGATCCTGAGTCCAAGCGGTACAAAAAAAAAAAAAAAAAAAAAAAGATATCTTTAAAGAAAATAAATTTACTAGCATATAATTATATACTATAAATCCATGCATTTAAAGTGCACAATTCAATGACTGAAAAAGTGATTATTAGGACAGTGACAGAGATGTAGACATTCCTACCATCTAATTTCAGAATATTCCCACTGCCCAAAAGGGGACCTAATGGCCACTTACACTCACTCTCATTTCAACCAGCCCTTGAATATGACTTCATTTTCTAGGCTTACTATTCTAAATTCAGGACTATGCTAATCTACATTTCCTAATTTTCATCATCTACACGTATTTCCTGCCCTCAGTGAAGGAGTAATGTAAAATGCGTGGAGGGCTGGGGATTTAGCTCAGTCATTCCTGCGCCTGCCTTGTAAACACAAGGGCCAGGGTTCCATCCATGATAACCATATACAGCAGTGCTGGGTGTGCTGACTCACGCTCATCAGCGATCAGCATCACATTCCACAGTGCTGGGCTTGTAGCTCACGCCTGTCACCCTAGCACTCAAAAGGCAGAGGCAGGAGGATAGCTGTGAGTTCCAGGCCGGCCAGGACTACATAGTGAGCTCAGGGACAGCCTGAACTACAAAGAGAGACTCTGTCTCAAAAACTTAAAAAAAAAAAAAAAAAATGCTCATTCCAGGAGTGCCCTTCCCCAGACCTGGAAAGGAGGTTCTGGGAAGGTGGGGCATGGAAAAGGAAGGAAAACTCTGCTGCTGTCCTCACACCTCACCCTTGCCTCTCCCTCTCTAGCCTTTGGAGGAGT
>PVIR01035308.1:0-16571 GCA_004026965.1 Petromus typicus | reverse complement strand
TGTGACCTCACTGATCAGGAGACATAAACTCTCAGCCAGGCAGTGTAAATCGATTCTGAACACGCGCTCCGTGACAGGCTGAAACCTTACAGAACAGCTTTCTTCACTCTCAGTCAGCCTTTGCGCTGGCGTTTCTTTTCTTTTCTCTTCAAACAGGCCTAGACATGTTAGTTCTGCTCTGTCTTAGAGTTTTCTCTCCTTCCTGTAAAGCGTTTCTTCTTTCTTCTATTTTTTCTGCACAGGAAAATGTAGAAGCCAGGTAGAGACCAGGCAGCCCTGTTCTGTGACTCCTGGGTGTGATTCCTGCACAGATCACACCTCTTAGAGGGGCAAAGATCATACCGTTTTCCTACAGTCAGTCCTGGTTAGAGCACCTAACTTGCAACGGACTCCGCGGAAATATTTGTTAAACTAAAGCATAAATTCCATTATCTATTGTATAATGTTGAATTGTCTCCCATATGGAAACTCACATGCCTTTATGATTTTAATCATAGAAGGA
Source organism: Petromus typicus (assembly GCA_004026965.1). Lineage (NCBI taxonomy): Eukaryota > Metazoa > Chordata > Mammalia > Rodentia > Petromuridae > Petromus > Petromus typicus. Next base: position 16,069 of record PVIR01035308.1, on the reverse strand, counting down.
CACAGTGATAGTTCCCCAAATAGGACATCACGGTCCGTATGAGACTGAACAATAAAAACACAATTTTTCCTTTAAAATAAAAGGCTCCGTTAGGAAACTTATGTAATTTCATAGCTCAACTAATATGCATTTAAAATTTCCAACCATTACAAGTACCTGACCCAACCCTAATTGTTTTGCCATTTCAAGTCCATCTTACATTTTTTATATTTTAACTGGCACTCAAGAAAGGCATTTTGCTAAGTTTAGAATCTGCAATAAGTCTTGAGTTAGAAATCTTTTTTAAATCAATTCCTACACTGGTGGTCTCATTTGTTTACTGTTGGTGTGAGACAGCTTCCAACAGAGCGGCTCATGTAGTTGATGTTAGCTTTTATAAAATTGATGGCATTTCCAAGACCAGAAGTTAAGTCCAGGGAAGAAGACCTCTCCGTAGTGATCTGATGACGTAAAGGGGAAAGAGTTAGCTGCTTCTTGCCACAAAATGCAGTCTCAGAAGCCAGACAGAAACAAAAGACATGAGTCAAGTGTATTCTGCAATTTAACAAATTTCAGAATTTTTCCAATGAAGTTCATTGGAAAGAATATGAGTACAACAGGCACACTCTTTGTCAAGGATCTTTCCAGAAGCACAAAATGTCAATGTCAGGTGTAGAGCGGAACTAGACCCGCGTGGCCATGCTGGCAATATTACTCCAGGTATCAGTGGATTGTTTAATTTAATTTATGAAAATATTGTTCCAATAAAAGAGAGAACAAGAGTCACCACCCTCATACTTAGGAGGAGAAGGGTCGAAAAGTGAAAACAGCATGCTCTCTCTCAAGATGTAATTGCTGACCTGGTAGAGGTATTTTTATCTTTCTCATCTTAACATCCTAGAGTTACCTTGGGTGGTGAAAAGGGACCAACCACTGGGCAGAGTCTGAAACAGGAATTTTGATGAAAAGAAAGAGACAACACAAAATAGAATAATTTCTAATCCAAAGAGACTTCATTCAGGAGTACCGTTTGTGGACTTCGTACTCCCGGATATCAGATGCCATTAGAGATGCTGGATCTAAGACAACCGTCATGGTTCCTACCTTCTTGAGCTCGCATATTCAAAATAGATCTTTAGAGAAGAAAAGGAAAGCCTATAGCCACGCAAGTCACTGTTCAAATATTCCCAATGATGATAGCAAGGAAATACTTTATAATTACTTACAATGGAAGCTACTCTTTGTGCTAAAAATGTGAATTTGAAAGGGAAACATATAACTGACTAAAGAACCTGAAGCTCTCTCGAATTCATACATCCACGAGGAGCCAAGTGTTTGCCTAGCCAGGCTGTGTCACAGTGACTCTTGTGATTCAAATTAGTGATAGTATTTTGGGGTGTATATGCTGTAGACATGCATTTTTTTCAAGATTTTCTTCCTGAATATGTAGAACAAAGTACCAGGACCTCAGGCTGAGCTAGCACGCTGGGAGCACGTACCAGCAGCACCCACACAGGTGCCACGGTGAGAACACTTCTTGTTCTATGCAGATTTCTGAAACTTGCTTTGTTTTCTTCTCACAAGAGGTTCAAATTTTATAGCTTTAATCAAATCATAAAAGGAGAAAGTTGGTGTACTCCTGGGAACTTTATTCAGTCATATTGAGGTCCCACCTTGTTCCATAATAAAACTATGTGAACTGTGCTAATTTCACCAGATGCTAGATTTTTCAAGTTTTTCAAGAGAAGCTATAACATCCATAATTTATGTAATTACCACAGAAGAAAAGAGGATGGTTACTTTCGAGCTTTTGGATAAGTTAGTGGTCATCAGAGTGGGACTGATGTTGAACAATTTAGTACTACAACCTGGGTCATCTGGGCTGCAGTTTGGAGCTCTACCACATCGTGGGAGATTATAAATTCCTGACCATAAGAGAGGATGGAATTTCCCCATCCTTATCAGGATGTAAAGAAACTAAAGAATACATTTTAAAATAAAATGAAGATATTTTATAATGATATGAGAAGAATATAAAGAATTTTTAGTTTATTTCTCCAGTCATCAGACTGTCAGAAATGACAAAATTTACAATTCGAGTAGAAAGGAGCACAACTGTTATTTCTTCCAAGGCCTCTTTCTCCTGAATGGAAACCTTGCAACAGTTTTAAATGTTGCCTTTCACAAGAGAGTTGCCTGAAGGCGTGCAAGAGTAGATCGTATTCCAAAGTAGTATAATAATACCTTTCATTTGTCTTTTCACCAATTACTGGTCCCTTTGGCTCTTCTTGCTTTGTAGCTATTATGAACAATGCAGATATTCACTTGCAAACACAGTTTACTGTATGAGTTTTCTGTTTCCAGGTGTTACGACTGTATAAGCAGAAGAAGAATTACCAGATTTTAAAGCAAACACACTTAGGGTTTTGAGGAAATTCTACTCTTTTCATAGCAACTGCATGATTTTTCACTTCTACAAAGCAAAAGATGAAGTTCTAATTTCTCTATCTCACTCTCAACATTTATTCTTTGTTTATCTTAGTCGTGCTAATTAATAGAAAGGGGTATGGTACTGTAGTTTGATGTGGTATTCTCACAATGATTATTGAGGTTGAGTACCTTTTTGTGTGTCAAGTAGTCATTTGTACATCTTCTGCTGTATTAGCATTTTATTGCTGAATTAAACTGCCTCTCCATCTTCTCAATAAAAATCCCTTGTGAATAAGGACCAAAAAATTATAATAGATATTGTGAAATAGGAAAATAATATTCAAAATTACATAGAGTGTAAGATACTTTGTTAATAATTTAAATGTTTTATGCAAAGAAAGTGTAGTATTATTAGGAAATGAGAGATAGATTAAAAAAGAAAATCTATTTTTTTAAGATCATGATGCACAATGTATTTGTCATTGTTATTCCCTAATTATTTTTGTTCTGCAAAATTATTTTTTCATAGAGCAACTTTTATATTTTCTTTATTAATATCTACTGGTATTACATCAAAATAAAAATTTAAAACATCCCTTGTCGAGTTTGTGATTAATAAATGTTTTATCTGTAGTTAAATTTTCTTGTTCTTTGTGATTTTCTCTGATACACAAAATATTTAATTTTGATCCAGTTGAGTTTATTAGTTTTTCTCTTGTTACTTTTACTTTTGCTGTCTTGATAAATAAACCAACACCCAACTCAAGAAAACGTGTTCCTGTTTGCTCCTAGGAGTTTTATCTTTTGTGTTGTTCTTGCACTTAGATTTGTTAAATGTTTTAGTATTACGGAAAGTAGGAGCTCAAATCCATTCTTCCGTGTGCATCTATCTAGTTGTTATATCATGTTCTTTATTAATATGTCTTGACAATCCTGCCCCAAATGAACCAGATATAAATGTGGAGCTTTATTTCTAGATTGTTTAATTCTTTTGGTCTCTATGTCTAGCTTTATGACAACATCATGCTATTTTGATTAATGTAGTTTTATAATAATTTTGAAACTGATAAATGTAAATCTTTCAAATTTGGTATTTTTTTCCATGACTATTTTGAGTGTTCAAGATCACTTAACATTTCCTATGAATTTTATAGTCAGCTTGTCAATTTCTATTAACAAACAAGACAACACATCCAAAATATACAGGTGAGATTTTGGTAATTAGATTGAATCTATAGGTTACACTTTCATTGTGAAGGACTGAAAAGACCTTTCACTCTGTACATTTCTTTCACTCTTTTTTTTTTTTAAACAATGTCTTGCTATGTAGTTCAGGCTGGCCTTGAACTCTCTTGACTCAGCCTTACAAGCTCTGGGATTACAGGCATCCACTACCATACCCATCTCATTTAACACTTAGGAGAAGTCTGGCTTCTTCTCCAGAGCCCTTTGCTGCAGGTGGCCTCCAGGATCTTTGATGGTTACCAAGCTGGTAAAGAAAAGCATCATGCTCTGGTTGGTCTTCAGTGGACACAGCTATCACCCTAATGAGGGATCGATCACACTGACAGGACAGGAATCTGTTCATATCTCAAATTTATAAAATCATTTCTTCCAAATTTTATGTTTCAGAAATTCTGTTTGATCTGTTGGTTCTTGAACAGTGGCATGTTTGGACTTGCTGGTTTTAAGGATGTTTCACAGTCATACAAAGCTAACATGCAAAATTTTTCATGCATATTGTTCTTTCAAATACCATGCTTATCTAGAAAATTGTTTTCATGAAGTTATCGTGAATTCTAGCCTCACAGAGAGAGTTAAACAGGCACCATCTAAATACTTACTATGCTCAAAATTAACAGAATTTAAGGATCCATGTTGTAAGAAGTGAAGACAATTTTTGGAAGTGATGACTGAAAATAAACTGAAGATGTAAATCATTTTTTGGTCCGATGGAACAGATAAATGGTGTTAGAACAGGATGATCTAACATTATGCACTTCTCTTTACTGGAAATCTAAAATTGAGGTTTCCATTTGATTTAAAAGAAATCCTGCAAACTGAACACATATGAAGCCTTATTCACTCTGCAATTTTAAATGGATAGCAATCCACTATATTTTACGTTAAAAAATTATACAATAAAATGAAGGTCTCTTCATACAAATACTTAATATTGATCAAAAGAGATAAAAGAGGTCCTCACATATTGGTTAAGGAATAATCTAATAAGAGATAATTATTAACATACATGCTATGAATAATGAATGACACACTCAATTTGACAAAAGAAATATGATTGGACATAAATGACTAGATAAATATAAATACAGTTATAGTGGTGGATCTCAGTCCTTCAGTACCGCAAATAGATCAATGAGACAAAATTAGCAATGAAATATCAGATTTGAAAAAAATATTTGAGAAATGGACTCAGGAGATGTCTACAAAATGATCAGTACAACAAAATATCATATTTTTCTTCACAGCACTTGGAACTTTCTCCAAAATAGACCACATACTAGCCAATAAAGCAAGGTTAAGTAAAAGTAAAAAAAAATGAAATTATACCATGTATATTATCAGATCACAGCTCAAGAAAATTATCAGTGACAAAAGAAAACAGACAATATGCAAATGCGTGAGAACTAAACAGTAGTTAAATAAGCATTGGGTTGGAAAACTAATCCATGAGAAAATAAGACAACTCCTAGAACTAAATATGAAGCTACTACAATATACCAGAAAGGAAGTTATAAAAGTCAAGTTGTAATGAACAAAACTGAGACAAAAAATACAATGAGATGGCTCTTTGAAATAATAAAAATATCGCAGATGAAGCATTAGCCAATCTAATCCCCCCAAAGGAGAAAAGGTCCAAATCATTGCAATTAGAAATGAAAAGATTAAATCACCACATGAAAGGGGACAATGTTGAGATTGTAACAAAAAAGTAAGGAAACAAATTTTATATATATGGGGGGGTGGTAGGGTGGGTGGGGCTATGGGAAAAAATGAGAATTAAGTTGTGTCTTATACTGGTACAAATCCCCATTATGGAGTGCAATCATGATGTGTATATTTAATGTACCAATAAAGATAATAAAAAAAAAGATTAAATCACCACAGACACTTGGAATCAAAAAGATTAAAAGCTACTTTGCATAATTGTGTGCCAATAAATTAGAGAACTCAGGAGAGATTCTTATACATGTCTGAATTAACAAAACTAAACCAAGAAAACTTCAAAACTGTAAATAATCCAATACCAATTAATGAAACTGAAGTAATAACAAAATAAGTAGCTAAGAAAAATCCAACTTTGGATATTTTTAAACATTCACTGCTGAACTCCACAGAAACTTTAGAAGAGTTCTAACATTGATACTCATATTCTTTTTTTTTTTTTTTTTTTAGAAAGGGTCTTGCTGTGTAGTTCAGGCTGGTCCTGAGCTCAGCCTCAAACTCACAACACAGCAATCCTCCTGCCTCTGCCTCCCAAGTGCTGGGATTACAGGGATGAGCCACCACACCTGGCACTGTGGTATGTGGCACTGATTGCTGATGAGCATGAGTCACCATGCCTGGCATTGTTGTATGTGGTTATTGGGGGTCAAACACAGGTCCTTGCACTTACAAGGCAGGTACTGGAACCACTGAGCTAAATCCCTGGCCCTGATACTCATATTCTTTAATGAAATTGAAATGAAAAGATCAATATCTTTAGTGATTGTAGAGGAAAAAATCTACAGCAGGTTACTCCCAAACATGAGAAATGAAACATCAAGAAGATCATACATCATCGTACATCCTTCCCAGGGATGCCAGGATGGTTCCACATACACAAATCAAGAAGTGTAATAAGCCACAGAATCAGCATCAGGGACAAAAATCACATGATCTTCTCAACTGACCAAAAAACACCTGTTGGTTAAACCCAGCATCCTTTTGTGATAAAACCTTGAAGAAAATATGTATCAAAGGATCTTTTCTCAAATGACAAAACTACAGTCAACATCATACTAGATGGGGGAAAACGAAAGCTTTCCCTCTAGTTTCAAGAAAAAGACAAGGATAGTTACTGTCACCACTCTTGTTCAACCTAGTTTTTGAAACATTACTAAGAACAATTAGGCAAGAAAAAAAGGGATATGTGTAGAAAAGGAGGTGAAATTATCACTATTTGCAGGTTATATGATTGTCTACATAGAGGACACCCAAAACCCACCAAATCATCCTTAGGATTAATAACTAAATTCAATAATGTAGAAAGATATGAAATAAACATAAAAATAAAAAGTATTCATATATGCTAATAATGAACCTAGTGAGAAGAAAACTAGGAAAAAATAATACTATTCACTAAAGACCAAGAAAAATTAAATACTTAAGAATTAACCTAAGGAAGTGAAAGATACCTAACACCAAAAACTATAGTTCTCTGAAAAGGAAATTGAGGAGCATATCAGGAATTGGAAAGACACATTCTTTCCTCCATAGGCAGAACAAGACATTCAAAATACTTCCAGAATCGGTATTCAGATTTAGCACAATCCCTACCAAAATGCAACATTATGCGCACAGAATTGGATAAAATAATCCTAATATTTTTATACAAACAGAAGAGACTGCAAATAGCAAAAGCAATCTTGGGCAGCAAAAGCAGAGCAGAAAGTATCATGGTCTCAAATTTGATGTTGTATCACAGAACTACTGTAATTAAGTCAGCATGGTACTGGCAGCAAAATGCATAAGTATTAATGGATCAGAAAAGAGGGTGCAGAAACACTGCCAAGCACATTCAATTCCTGGATCTTTGACAAAGAGGTCAAAAACATAAACTTGAGGGAAGATAGAACCTTTTATAAGTAATGCTTTTCAAACTAGCTGTCCACACACAAAAGTTTGAATCTAGAACCATATCTCTCACCACGTACTGAATTAAAATCAAGTTAGGTGAAAGACCTTTGGATTAGAACAGAAACACTTAACCAGATGGAAGCTAAAATTAATAAAACTCTTGAAGAATTGGTGTAGTCAAGGGTTTTCTGAACAGAACCAGATTGCACAGGAAATAGTACCAAGTGTCAAGACATACGATTATGTCACATTTGAAAAACTTCTGCTCAGCAAAAGAAACAACCAAGAAAGTGAAAGGACAACTTACAAAATGGGGACACATTTTCCTGCTAGTTATCAGGCCCAAAACTAGTATCTAGAGTCCATAAAGAACTCCACAACTTAGACCTTTCATAATAAAAGAATCTGTAAAGTGAGATGAACAGATGCTTCACAGAAGAAGCAGGACAAATGCCCAGTAAGCAGCTGAAGAAATGTTCAGCGTCACGGGCCTTCAGAAAATGGAAATCAAAACAATACTGAGATTCTGTCTTATCCCAGAAAGAGTGGCTACATCAGAAATCAAATAATAAATGTTGGAGAGGCTCTAGGGAAAAAGGAATGTTTCTTATTTGTGGAAGTATAAACTACTACAACAATGACAGTGAAAATCAGTTGACTATGAACCAAGAAGGGGACCCCCCCTTCACCAGAATTCCATGATGCTATCACCCCAATATTAGAGGCATGAGAAATAAAATTTTGGTTTCTAATAAAGCCCTGGGTTTATAGTATTTCATTTTAGCAGCCCAAAGCACTGAATGATGAAGTGTAATTCCTCATAACCCTTCAGATCTGTACATGTAAAAGAAAGATGTTCATTTATGTAAATTGTACTGCAATAAAGAGAATTTCAAAGGTGTAATTGAAAATGCACCAATGTTTGCACATTTTCTATTTACAAGCACCCTGATCTCAGGGCAATATGGGAGAGTGATTTATTTACCAAAAGTACAAAACAAGCATCAGCAGCTCAGACTCAGTACATCTTATGACTCTATAAATAAAAATCTTAATTTTCAAAGTGAAAAACAAGTGTTTATATAGGGTGAGGAGACCCCATCTCACTGCATCTCCCCTGGCAGGTTCTCACCCTCCTGCAGTTAGCATGGGGACACCTGTGAATGAATAAGGTGCTTTAATCAATACTGAAGACACTGACGAAGAGGAAACAAGTGGATATGTTACATTTTACATAGACCTGAGATTCCCTGTTTCCTAAAGAACAATTCAGTAGTACCAGCCATCGCAATAAGTGTGCATCTCGCAAATACGCTGTAATTTTCATTCTGACAATCTTTTTATTTACGTTTTCTGTAAGAAAATGAAATGCTGCTTATCCTTCTTCTCACTTGGGACAGTCAGTAGTTATCTCCTGCCCTCTCTTCAGGGTTGTGTGTGTACTTTATTTTAGGGCTAATATCATTTTCTAGCAGTTATATATACTTTTACCATAAATCCTAGATTGTTTATATTCCTAAATGATGCTAGGCTTTATTTGCTCAAGTGCTTACTTTTTGGTTAAATTTTATGCCAGAAAAACAATTTTATATCAAAGATTTTCTTTATATTTCCTGCCCAGAGGTACTGTATGATTAATTTCCTTCCTTTCCAGGTTACTGGATTAAAGATCCAATAAAGAAAACCTGCTCCAATGCATTTTCCCTATGTCTTTTTTTAGAGTAGTTTTAATTTAATTTTTATATTATTAATCCATGGAAAATGTATTCTGCTTTCAATTCTCCAGGCTCTGGATAATGCATATCTTAAATGTCCAGTTGATAAGATAAGATCTGGTATCCATACACATACAGATATATTTTAGACCATTTATCCACTGATCATCGTTTAAGGGTTTAAGAGGGTAGAATTGATCTTTTCTGTAAAAGGGATGACTAAGGTCTCAGTGTGGGTCAGTTTCCTGTATTGGAAAGTCATCAGACTCTGTGAGTCATACATCTGAACTGCATTTCTCTCCCATATCTGCCTGCCCTAATTACATCTTCATTTAGATGAAATTTAAACACTATCTTCTGATAAACCCTCCTCATTATGGACAAAACTGTTTCTTTCCATCTGGTGCGTTCCCCTGTCTCCTGGTCTGTGTATCTCCTGTGGCACCTGCTGTGATCTGCATTATCACACAGTTGTTTGTGGACATGCTGAATTTCCCCCATGAAATATTAAACTTCTTCAGCAGCATACCCATTGCAAGTCTTCCATGTGGTCCCTGAAATCATCTGTTATATTACCTTGCATATATTTGTCACTTAGTGACACATATTTACTCACTGGATAAATGGATGTCCAAAGCATTTGAGTTAAAGTTTGTAATTTAACTAGCTGCTATTGTAAATGCTTTAAGAATAAAAAAGCTGACATTTTAAATTACCCTTGTAGCAATTATCCGGACACCTGCTAATTGTTCGGTGAGTATACTCCATATGAATGCTGGAGATCCAAGGGGCCATTGTCAATGTGTTCCATGTGAATGAGTATTTATCTGGTTTTGAAAGCCACAAAGACAACTGCAGAATTACATCATGTCTTGAAGAATATTACTGGAGTTTTACAATATATGTCATGAAGAACAATTTTCTAAAAAATTCCCTGTATAGCTCTCCACCAAGATTTCAGATCTATATCTTTAAGAGTCCCTTACAATTATGTCTGATGAACTAGTTATTCCAGTTAGCTCTGTGAAAAATCCTTCATCATGTAAAAAAGTCCCTCTGGAATTGTGCTGGCTACCGCTTGCTTCATGATCATTGACTTCCCCTCTTCTTAATACCTTTTCTACATCATACCACACACACACAGAGCTCCTTACACCCGACTCTGCCACCTGCACCAGTGTGTCATTTTTTTTAAGAATTGATGCCTCCTGAAATTCTGATAAATATACTTCCTGCTTAATTAGAAATAGTCAATTATGATGAATATTCAACACAATTTCCAAGACAACATTATGGAATTGCTTTCTTAGTCTTAGAACAACTCTACATTTGGTACTTGGTGGCCTACCAGGTACAGATAACTAAAAACAAAGTAATAAATGACACTGTTCCTGCTTTTAAGAACATTAATCCTAAAATATACATGCTGAATAAATACGTTCTGGGGCCTGAAGGGTATTGAACCCAACAGACAATCATTTTGATAAATACTGTACTTTTAGGGAAATGGGCAGAGACTTATATGAAAACAAGTGTGAGTGAAATTTCCAAGGTGTGCTGAATCAAAGCCTTCCAAAGTGGTTTTATCTCTTTGCTTTATTACCTGTTATTATTACAGGTGTGATACCAAGTACCATGTAAAAAAAGCCTGGATTTTATCCTCAGGGAAATGTAAAACTATTAACTTTTCAGCTGATATGTGGCTTATACTTATTTTGATATTTGAGAAAGATTGATCTGAATAAGACAGAAAAAAACAGGACAGAGCTGACATAAAAAGCTAGGTAGGGGACGCTGGCAGTAGCTATGCTAAGACAGTGAGTTGAACTGATGAAGAGGTAGAACCGGTGAGATGAAGTTGGATGTGAGAGAAGAGAAAAATCAAGAATACCCTCCACTTTCTTGTCATTTACTGAGATCACAAGTGTGTGGTGATTCATCAGCTGGGTGTTGAACCTGTTGATTTTGAACACCATGAAGAGCTCTTCACAGGAAAGTCAGTCAGCATTTGGCTACATGGTGAGGTCACACTGGGATTCAGCAGTCTGTAGAGATGATGTGATGGATACTATTGACTACCAATTAAAAATTCGTTTCCATTCCTTCCTCGTGTGCATCATCTACCATTTCTCAGCTATTTTCTAGAAGTAAAGCCATGTAACTAGATCTAATCAGTATAATATTTGGAAATTATATGTCATTCCTAACTAGGATTTTATAAAAGTTAGTTGAGTCTTCATATTATCTTTATATTATCTTCAGCTGGAGAGAAGCAATTACAAGATCCTAAGGAAACCAGATGGACAATGATGATGTGTATTCATAATGTACCAATAAAGATTAAAAAAAATTTTTTAAAGTATGAAGAATCTTGCATTCCTAAAACTTTATACAGAAAAAATGCACTGACCTACCAACAGGACTAGATGCAAGTTATTACATGAGACATAAGGGCTGATCTTTTGGGGTCCACTGGCCACAGGATTTTTGCCTCCCTTAATGAACATTGACAGGGACCAGGAGAGAAGTCACTAAGATGCTACAGGAGTTGATAAGACAGTGAGAAGACCCTAAGAAATGGCCAAGAAAATTTATATTTGAGATAAGGCATGAGAATAATTAAGATTTGAAGGTAATACAAAGAGCACTGGCACGATAAAAGAAAATCAGAAGAGTATTTGTTTTTTTAAAAATCCAAGAGAAAGAGTATCAGGAACAAAAGAAGAAAAGAAATAAGAAATCATTAGAGGTGATAATGAGGAATAAAAGAAACAAAGATAAATGTAATAACAAGAAATAAATAGGTCATTAAAATATCAGCACTAACTAAAGAACTAGTGAAATATAAATAACCCAGTGAGGAAATCAACAGAGGCTGTGATTCCAGAGCAGTGTTTTAGGATTTAAAATATGCAATAGCTATAGGTGACAGTGTTCTAGTATGTCCATGACCGAAGAGAGCTGGAAAGGTAGACATGAGGACCAGCAGAAATTATATAATAATTCCTAGAACTATATCTGACATAGAGGATAGCCATCATTATTGTTATCTTAATTTATAATACTATTTATATTGCTATTATTGTTAGCTATTATTATTATCTTAATTTATATTGTGATCATATAATGTAAAAGTATTCCGATTTACCAAGGGTCTGTTGTTTAAGCAATACAGACAAATGAGACCATAGACACACAGTCCATATGATTATTAGAAGGATTATGAGGCCTGCAGGATACCTGATGAACTACAGTGGAGATGACAGGCCTTAGAGCAACAAGCACTGGTTCACATTTAGCCTAACAACCAACAACTTAGATACGTAGGTTCCACAAATATGTTCAGTGCTCAGACTGAGTACACGGGCTCACTCCTCTGGTCCAGTGATGTCACCAGTGTTCTCACGCCCTCCTTGGATGCCACCTTCACCAATAGTCCCAGAGTTAACTCCTTTCTTTGTTTTGGGTTATTATCCTTAAGTGGGCATCTAGGTCCTGAGTTAGTTACAGAAATACATCTCAAGGTCCTTGATTTTCCAAAGGTACCGTGTAACCAGTTACTTAAATCCTCTGCCAGTTTTATATCTTTTTATCATCACATTATCTGGCTGAATTATATTTGGCCAAAAATATCTAGTCCAAAGTGGTGAGCTAAGAGTAAACAGTATTTCTAGAAATTTCTAAGTAGTTGAAAGGGCGTAAGTTGACAGCATTACCTTTGCACCTGGTGATCCAAAGGTTTTACTCACCTGTCATGTTTAATCAAATTATTCTCATTGGGCTGACTTCTCTCCACAGCTGACTTTTAAAGTCTACAACTTGGTGAACTTTCCCAGTTATCAATTTAGAGAAATGAGGGAATATTATATCTGACAATATATGGTTTAAAAATTTAACTCTCTTGGTATTCACAGAGACACAAAGAGTAGAGATAATTAAAGGCTTTTCACATGATCACAGCACATTTATTTTGAACAAATGTTCTTTGGAAAAATGTAAGGACCATATGAGTTCACCTCTGAGGAATTATCTAATGGAGCAAAGTTTAGTGACGACCATAAATTTTGAAGTTCATGTCTAAGATTATTCCAGTGACTTGAAGTGGAAGTATAGTGCTTCATGGTCCAAACAATATTGTGTGAACAAGACTGAATACTATGCCATCCTTGCTTTTTTACAAAACACATTTTGAACATTCTATGATGAAGTCATCTTCATCATATACGTGTATTGGAGGAGAGGCCATTGAGAGGTGACAGGTAGTGATAGGTCGAGGATGTTTCACAACTAGAAAATTAAATACAAATCTCTAATTTTATTTTGATGCTAAATATAGTTTTAGAAGACACATTCCAGCATTGTATTTGTGTTGTCTGAATCTGGTTACTGTTGGAAGTGCAGTGTGTCTTCTAGTATACCTAATGACATCACTACCTCTCCCTCACATATTATAGCAAGTCACAGCCTCTGGAATTTTCACTTCCTGCATTAGGTACTTTAAGTTCCCACTCACTTTCTGAGCTGATCCTCTCTAAACACAAGCTAATTGTGTCATCACAGTTACTACTGAGAGAACAAAGTAGTGAAAAAGATAACTTTGGGCTATTTGGAAATAGCCCTTTCTGTAAGAGAAGAACCAAAATGATTTACCTCTGAGAGTAAAAGCAGAGATGTGGTACATGAAAGGTATTTTACAAATAGATCATTTTAAACTAGCATGGACTCCTTGCATGTCAATTATTTGAATGTCAATATGGTTTTGAAAATATTGTACCATAACCTTTGTTTGAATCACTCATGTTCTTTACCATATGCTTATCCTGTACTTGTTTAGTATTTTCTTTTTGACTGACATGGCCTTCGTCATTTTCCTCTTGATATTTCTACCTGGACTCTTGGACAGTAGGAACTAGAGACACTCACCTGTGCCTCCTACCTGAGCCCCTTTGCCTTTTCATTCCATTTGATGGTGACAACTTCAGGATGAGTCTTTTCCTTTTGGGTTCCTTGCATGTGACTGTTAAGGGATATTATAAGTCCCCACATGAACTTCTATCTTTAATTGTTTTGGCCAAGGTCTTTTCCCAGTGAGACAGTATTTGATAGCTTCATCTTTATTAGGGGTTATATTTAGATATTGGAATAAAGGAGTATTAATTGCTTACAAAATTGAACCACCTCAAAACTTACACAACACCCTACACAGCTTAACTAAATTTAAACAAACAGATATTTAATCCAAAGAGTACAGTTGGCAACATGAATATTCATATAGCCACAGAAATCTAGATGTATAGGTAATTTGATTCCTTTTTATGGTACAGTTATTAAACTGAGGGCCTATGCACTGAGTTATATCCACAGCCCTTTTAATTATGTTTTTTTTTTTTGAAACAGGATCTCACTAGGTCACTAAGTTGCCAAGGTTGGGCTCAAACTCGCAACGATCCTCTTGCCTCAGCCTCCCACAGCGCAGGGACTGCAGACATGGGCCATCACACCTGGGTACAAGTAGATGTTTTGAAAAAAAAATCACTAACTATGGTTATATATGTAAAAACCATTTCATATCTTGCAGCTGTGCTATCCTTAGGAAAGACTCTTCCTCTGCAGAGAGAAGCAGAGCCCTTCAGAGAGCTGGGCAGTGTGGCAGAGCAGGTAAGAGGATGGCTGGAGCCACACCGCCCGAGTCAAGCCGACAGCCACACCCTACCTGAGACAGGGGCACTCTGGGAAGTTCTTTCATCTCAGTTACTCTCTTCTCCTCTGGAGCTCACTGGGTCTTTGTATTGGGTAAAATGAGAGGTAAATGGATGTACCTTGAGACCACAATTTTAAGAATAATAAATATAACACACGAGTTTAGATATCACATTGTTTCTTTTGTGTGAGGAACCTCAGGCAACACGGAGGACAGAGATCGGGAAGTGAAAACTTGTTCTAAGGGGATGGAGAACAAGGAGAGGTGGGAAGACAGACTTTTAAAAATGAGAATGGAAAGAAAAATGGAGACAGAGCTAAAGTCCAGGGGGAGGGGAAGAAGGATTGAAGGAAGCAGAAGGAAATACAGAAAAGAATTAAGATAGATTAGATAGTGCTACAAATTCTCTATGATGAATTATTCACTATATGGCAAATATGTACTAATATGAAATAAATTTTTAAAAGATACAAATTGATTAAAGCCATGACAGGCACAAGTTAAACCTCAATTGACAACTGACATTTTCTGAGTATTTAACCTGTGTTTGATAGCCTTCTATGCACTTTATACTCTTTTATTCCATTAATCCTCACAATGACCTTATGAAATGGGAACCATCACACCTGTGTCGGAATAAGGCCCTTAGGTACCAAGAGGCAACCCGGACAGAACTGGGGTTTGAATCACATGAGGAAGACCTTCTGAGTCCACAGGCCAAGCCGCCCCTCAGCACTGTTACTGACAGTACGGTCATTATTTCAATCTGTGCTTTTCTATTTTTGGAAAATAAAAATTTCGAAGTTCTTAAGTTTAAGTCTAGGTTCATTACCTTTTGAGCTCCCTGAGTTTCACTTTCCTTCTGCATCTCTAATTCACTGATTTTATTCTCTCATATTAATGATACTAAAAAAACCTCCAGATTTGTTGGAGAAGGATCAAGGCTTCCGTGGAGATTTGTGGGTGCCTTGACAGGAAACCCAGCAACTTCTAGTGTGGCCTTATACTGAGAACACGTTTTAGACACTCTTATTTCCAGACAGACACTTAGGTAATTAGTGACTGTGGTAGCCAAGATTCGCAAGGGAATAGATTCCATATAGGACAAACAAGTTATATGATTATGTATAATATTCATCCAAAGAGTCAGTTGCAGGAGTGGAAGCAATCTTTCCACGTCAGAGACCTGAATAGCCCAGACTAGGGCCTGGATCCCACGGCAAGGTCCCGCACACGTCCAGCTGGAGGCCTAGAGACCCCGGCAAAGCCTCGGGCAGGTCCTTATCCGGGACCTGCAGCGGGAAGGCCCCAGGGCCAGTGGTGGAAGCTAGAAAGTTTGTTTTTCTGGAGAGAAAGGTCTGTGCCACCAGGCTGGGGATCCGCG
>PVIR01035307.1:0-16572 GCA_004026965.1 Petromus typicus | reverse complement strand
AAAAAAAACTCATCAGTACCTGAAAGTTGTTTAGGTTTTTCACCAGAAGTGTCTTTCCAGAGGGTTGTGTGGGGATCTGGTTATTTGTCTGGGTGGCTCTGCTCATGCCAGGGTGACTCTGGGACTTTTTTATTTCTTTATGGAGAAAACTTCCTAGTTAACAGTTCCTCCTTAGCTCCCAACTTCTAGAAACATTAGGAGTACAAAACAACCAGTTTCTTTTAAATTCATTTTTTCTTTTTCTTTTTTTTTTTTTTTGAAAGGAATACTTTCCTGCACTTATATGTAAGAGCAGGTAAGAACACAATTGGGGTTTCAGTGGAGAACTCCCTGGTGATGAACAACCACCACGAGCTTTTTTCTTATTTCCAATAAAAGCTCTCCTAAGTACCTCCTTTCAGTTCATAACTTCATTCTTCAACTTAGTTAAAGGAGATGTTGTGAGGTGAAGCCTGGTCAGAGTAGATGGGTCACTAGGGCCTGGATGGGTTTATCTCCCTCCTCCCTCTCTTGCTGTCTCTCTGCTTCCTCATGCCACTTTAGGAGCTACTTCCTTTCTGTCATGCTGCCCTGCCTTGGAGCCAATTGACTATGGGCTGAAACCTCTACAAACTGGCCCAAAATAAAACTTTCCTCCTTTAAGTTTTGGGTGTCATGAGTTGCATCCCAGTGATGAAGAAAGTAATGAAAATAGATGCCTTAAGCAAATAAATATTTTACGCATTCTTATACTCACAGTAAGAGCAGTGTATTGTCCATATGTCTATTGAAATAAATTGTTAAAAAGAAGTATAGAGCTACTTCCTCCAAATGATAGCAAGAATGCATTAGATATAAGTATACTCATTCTGAATTTGTAACTCTGCTCTGGATACACTAGGATGGGGAACGGTTTTCTTACAAAAGATCCCATTGACACCTGCATGAAAAGTGCTGTTTAGGAACACACATGTGTAGCTGTCTTTCAGATTTTCCTAAAATGACACAACAGCGTTTTAGCTTCCAGTTCCCCTAAGAGCTTCATTATTGTTCATCTGCAACTAGACAGAAATAATTTGCTGTAATTTTACCTGTAACCATGTTTAGGTACTAGTATTTTATTTCAGTCCTGAAAGTCTATCGTAGACTTTTGGGTTTGATGTGGAACATTTAGGTCCTTTATCATGTGTTGTAAAGGGCTGTACGCTAGTTCATGAGGATTCTTTCAAGCCCAGGAATTAAATGTATCATATAAATCCAGGAAATTTGTCTCCAAATATGTTTTCCTTTGTTCAACTGGTTAGAATTAGATCTAAATAAGAACATTTTGAAATTTTGATCCATGTGTTATTTCTATATGTTCATCTTATTTTGTCTTTTACTTTCTTTCTTCACACCACTGAGTTCTCTTCACTGTCTTTCCTATTTAAATTTGGAGATAGGTAAATATATAATGGAATTTATAGCTATGTAATTTCTTCCGTCTGTCAGGTGGGTCTGTAGTTTTGTGTCCTCCAGAAGGAGATGCATGGATCGTATTTGTTTAAATTTCAGAGAAAGCAACTTTTCATTGGAGTGGAATAAGTTAAAATAATAAGATGAAATATTTGACTTTAGCATTGGATTATTTCCCATTGAAAGGTTTTGCATCTAATACAATCAAGTGTCCAACAAATGTTGTCATCTGGAATTAGAAAAAGAACACTTGCTGCCTTTTTCAGAATATTGGTGTATCTATAAAATTATTAGAGTTTAGTGGAGCCTGATTATATACTAAAAGATAAAAATATAAATGCTAGATCTGCAGCAAATCTTGGCATCAAAGTACTGTGGTTCGTTAGGTGAGCTGGTTGTCAGAGAATATTACATATATGGCATGGAGGATGAGTGATTTCTTTATGTCTCAGATTTATGCAGTTTTATAGTATATGGCAATCTATACTAACACCTTAAAGTATTCATCGCATTTAATTTCAATCCTGAGGAGAAACTCTAAGTAAAAGCTCTTAACTTTCTGTCCTACCTTTAAAAAGCAGCACAATCAACCAATCTCCAAGATTGACAAGGTCATACTACTTTCAAAGTGAAAAGGATCAAAGTATTTATTTATTTCAGAAACATTTAATACAATAAAAGTTTAAAATACTAAAAACAAACATAGTACTAATAGTAAAAAATATGAGTTAGATGAAATATTATATAAACAAAGGGTGTGTAATGAAGGACTTTCAGTAAATGCTAAAAAGCTCATTTTGCAGTATTAAAGGTGAAATACAAGGGATACTCTTTACATGCAATGCTACAAAAATAGATGAGAAAGAAGTTCACTAACATTTATCAATAGTTTTCTGCCTTATAACTTTACATGTTTTTTAAGCAGTTGGTGAGTTCTTCTTTTATCATTAGAATAAAGTAAAATATACTGGCATCTAAACAGCTCAGTTTAGTGACAATGATTTATCCCCTATCAGTGGTCACTTACAAAAACCTCTTGATGTGATATCTTCCTATTTAAAAGTTTTTTTGGTATTGTTTAAATACTTTGATCCTTTTCACTTTGAAAGTAGTATGACCTTGTCAATTTTGGCTTGGTAATTTTCTTATATGACTGATTTTCAGACATGGTTTTGTAATCTGATGAACTCCATAAAATGCTATTTTTCTCTTTATATCTCTAAATATACTTGTGTTAGTCATTTAACCAATATCCAAGTATGAAGTAGTTTGATTTTTTTGGTTGCTAAATTATTGATAGTTTCATACGGAAAATGGCTCAACTTCTCTTGAAATACTGAGCTTCACCTTTAACTAAGATTAAGACCATGCACTATGTTGCCGAATTATGGTATATTCTACCTACTTCTAAAAATTATTTGGTACAGAATTATTGACTATTAAACTTAGATGCCTGTAATTTCAATTGTATTGTATTCAAGCCAAAAATTTCTTTAAAAACTCCATATTTTCATTTTCAACTGATAGACAGTGAATAGTTTGCCCCAAAATTCTGGCCCTTTAAACGAAAATGGAACGTGTTGACTTAGCTATGAAACTAACACAAGTAAAACCATAATTTAACAAACTGTAATTGTGTCTCAAACATGAAAGGTCAATTTTATATTATTGATTTTTCTAATGAAAAGGCCAATGAAAATTAGAATGAATTCAAATTATTGTTCACAAATAATCTCTATTTTGACTTCAAAACATAAAAATACAGTTCCATTTCCTTATAGTTTAGATGCTGTGTTTTAAATTTTAAATTTTCCCATGGTGGTTTACTCTTATTTTTAAATTTAGGAACTAGAATATGAAATGTACTAAATGTACTAACTCTTCATGAGGAATGTAATCATTAGGTACTGAAGATATGTATTAATAAAAATTATTTAAAAAGAATGTATTGCATTACTGCTTGGGGATGATCATCTTTTTCTTCCATGAGTCTTTAAATTTTAAAATTATGTATTTAGAACAAATATCATTAATCAAAACTCATTTAGGCATTAATAAAAAAGATTTTCATGGCTGTCACTGAAAGGATAGGATGTATCTGGAAATGTGAAGATAAGCCTTGTTCCTTCCAGTTAAACAGAAACTGAAGATAGTATGGTTTCTTGTTTGAGAGTCCCTACTAGAGTTTCCCTCTAGATTTAGGGTACCTAAAAAAAAAAGGTCATAAACACTCCCTTGGGAAATGATACTATTTCTTATTTCTGGCAAGCAGGACTGGGTTGTGAGAAGTTGCTAAATACTGTGAGATTTGATGTTATTATTTGTTTCTAGGTTAGTTTTCTCAGACACTGATGTGAATTGGAATTATGAGAACCTGTTAAAATCCAGATTGCTAGGCCCTATACATAGATATGTGGATTTAAAATTTCAAAAGTGGGCATAGGAACTAGGCTCTTAGTAAATTTGGTTTTATTGAACCAGGCACCACATTTTGAAACTATTGCTATGTTTCACAGGGTTTGGTTGGGATGTGGGAGGGGAGGAGAAGAGAGCTAAGATGTGCGTGAGATCCTCCGGTAGCTAGCCTTTGAAGATGAATTCTGGGCATTGGAATGAGGACGTCTTAACTTACTCTCAAAGTCCCATCCTTTATATGCACTATGTGATCTTCCATATTCTTGTCACTCTTTAGGCAGCTAATGGAAAAGACTCAGTGGAGGCCTTTGAGAAAACTGTAGTGCGCTTTTTCTTCCTTTAAGAAAACTATGGCCCTTAAGCTGCTCATGGTGAACTGTTTCACGTGAGAAAGTCATGAATTTTCCTTCATCAACAGCACTATCTCATCATGTAGAAGTATATATATGTGACGAGGCTGGAACATGAAGTAAAAATGTATTTAGCTTCCACGAACAGGTGCCACAAGGCCTTCTATATTTACTTGCTACAATGCTGCCGGTCTATTCACTCACACCTACATCCTCAGTAGGTATTTGTTGAGTAGATGGAAGAGGAAAAATTAACTGATCTGCTTATAGATACTTCTGCATTTGTGTTTGCACAACTAAAATATCAGCTGACTCTTGTGGGCAGAACCTGCAAACTACATATTTATCTAAAAAGAGAGAATTAAAAGTATGTATCTAAAGTGATTATAGGGGACTTAGGTAACAATTTGGTTAGATGCTCAAGAGCTTAGATATCATAGGGGTGTAGAATTGTTGACAATGTAGTTCTTGAAAAGGATGTGTGGATAGGATACTGAGAGTGAAGATTTAGGGAGCAGACATGTGTGGTACATGTGAGTGGTAAGCTCTGTGGGCAGGGTTTTTTTTATTATTGGGTAGATAATCTATTCTGTGGAGGTCAGGCAGCCCTGTCCTCTTTCCATTCCCATGTTTCCTCAATGGGAAATGAAAACAGTGGTTATAGCTTCAGGAATGGAGAATGCTGTGCATGGGGTCAAACTCTTGAATTCAGTTTTATGAAGACTGAAACATTGAATATGTAACCTGCCCATTTCAGGGTCTACTTTTGAAATGGTCTGCCTCATTTCCTGGTAGGAACAGCCAGCCATTTGACAACACTGATTACTTTGGTCCTTTTCTATCACAGAGGGGGAAGCAATTTGTCTTCACTCAAATAAAACACCTTTCTGCCTTTCTTGCGCTGAATGCTCCCTCCAATATCATCACACAGAACTCACTGAATGCCTCAGGTAACTTATACAGTCTTGTTTTTGACCAAAGAATATACTGTAAGACATTAGAGGCAATGGGTTTAAATCCATGGGAGTGGGTTCAGGGTCTCTGCTTTTATCACAGAGCCCTTAAAAAGGGTAGACAACGTGATCAAATAGTGGGATTATATTTAGAGACATAAAACTGCCTGAGAGTCAACTTTCATGGGTTTTGAAAAGTGTCACACAGTATGTAATATATGCTCTGAACAAGGGACCATATATGGTATTATTTCTTCCGTAACCAGAATACCAGAATCTAATAGCCAAAAGATTGAAGTAGATGTATTCCCTTTTACCTCAAATAATCCTCTCATGGAAGTTATATTTTCTCCTTCTGCTGTTTAGAATCATTATTTCCTTTGGAAGGAGCAACTTTATACCAGAAAAGTATAAAAGAGTTGCATTTAATTGGAAACTGGAGTAGTCACATGGTGACTTCAGTTTCCTCAAGCCATTAAATCAACAAGAAAATGAGGGAATTACTCTCCTGAATGTGGTGACTGATCCTGGTCATTAACAGGAAATGTTTCTACTGTACAACTGTGCTAAGGAGGAGTATTTTGAAACCATTTTTTTAAATGTATTTTTTGGTACTGCTCTGACCAGTAGTAAAAGTTAATGGAAGACGTTAGTAACTTAAAGGCATAGGTTAAAAAAGGTTCAGACGTGCAGGAATTAAAAAGTGCTGAAGGCATAGGCAAAATGCAATGAGTGCCAAAAGATGGAAAAGACCAGTTACAGAAATGAGATCTGGTAGAGTTTGTATCTTTATTTATTTATTTATTCTAAGTTTTTGAGACATGGTCTTGCTTTCTAGTTCAGGCTGGCCCTGTACTCACTATATAGCCCAGGCTAGCCTCAAACTTACAGCAATCCTGCTGCCTCTGCCTCCTGAGTGCTGGGATTATAAGCACAAGCCACCACTCCCAGCCTTAAACTTTGCATTTTAATTGTTCCTCAAAGGTCCATAGTCCTATGCTTGGAGCTACTGAGAGAAAGAAGGTCTAGTGTGAGGTTTTAGGTCACTAAGGGAATGCCCTGGAAGGGGCTTTTAGAACCCTGGCTCTTCACTTTTCTTTCTTTGCTTCCCAGCTGCCATGAGGTAAATGGCTTCCTGAATCACATAGTTCACCATCATCTTTTCCTGACCGAATGCCTCAAGGCCCTGGGCCAGTTGATCATGTACCAAACCTTTAAAACTATGAGCAAAGTAAGACTCATCTCTTCTTAAATTGGTTATTCTAGACATTTTCTTACAGTGGTGGAAAGTAAACACAAGAATGGTTCCATATATGCATATTTCTCGTTTCATTTTCAAGTAGTCTTTCCTAATCCATGTTATCTTTTCTTCTTTCTATGTGCACTTTAGTCTTAAGAGAGTAAGCTATATCTCCACGACCTCATTCAAACTAAGTTGCCCTTTTGTGCAAGACCCTCTATCCAAAATATGATTGCATTGAGGGTAAGGTTTCAATATGTACGATTTGGGGTAGGAGGGGATATGATTTAGTCCTAACACTTTTGTTTAGAGTATTTAATAACAATAATATTTTTGCTGTATTACAATAAATGAACATAATCATATTTGGATACAGGAATTATGAGAAACACACGTTTCCTTTTGGGGAAAGGAAGTTAATACTTGTATGAAATAAATTAAAAATTGCATGCATGCTTTTATTAATGTAAGGGATAAATTTGTCAAATGAAGTACAACCATTAGTTTAACTTTTAATGCTTGGAAAATTAAATATTATAAACATAATTTGGTATCTGAACAGAAAAGTAAATGAATGCTTGAGGGAAGTGACTTAGTGACACTCAGAATCATTGTCATCTTCCCAAGCTCTGTCTAGACATTGTCATCTTCCCAAGCTCTGTCTGGAACTATTTTCTTAGATCTCTTACAGACTAAAAGTCTTCCAATGAGAGACCCTTGTGTGATATTTGGCAAATGGGAGAGAAGGAGCCTATTCTTTAGTGATGACTATGGATACACATGTGGTATCGGCCAGATGGGTTTAGGCTTTGCCTCAGTTCTGGGCCACTTCTTGAGAACCACTGACTTTAGTGCTCCAGGCAGCTTTGATTCCTCTCTGGCCTGCAACCCCTGGGCTCTGGCCTTCTGCAAGCCAGCAGTAGTTATTCCCTGACCTCTATCCTCCCACACTTGTGATGGTATTATAGTCCTATATTATAGAAATTAAATCTTGTTGTTCATCTTGATTAGTTTCCATTGCTCTGATCAGTGCTGACTGATGATATTGGTAGCACAAATACTTGTGCCTGTAGCTTACACTGGCAGGGAGGTCAGCGAGAGGTGGCCAAGACAGTCTCTTCACACCAGATTATTCTTGCAAAATTTTGAATGTTATTAGTCACCCATGATTGATCTATTCATCCCCATAGTACATTGTTCCACAACTAATGCCTAAGCAGAAAGGCTTTCCTACTGAAGAAGGCTGGTGACCCAGGTCCAGAACAATACCTAAGATGGTTAGTAGTTATCATTTTAATGTAAGTGGAGGTTATCTGAAGGTGAGTTTTGGGAAAACAGAGAAATGGTATTAAATAAAACTTGTTATGAACTTCTGTCTTGCTTGTGAATGAAGTCTGAGATCTTCTATGTTCATCTTTCCACATTTTATATATTCTTTTCCTTGAAATCTGTTTGATGATGTCTCACAGAACCAAAGCCAAAGTGGGACAATGAAGTGTGGTCTATTGTGTATTAACCCCTCACTGTCCTTGTAGCCCATCTGTGGGGGCTGCCTGCAAACTTCAGGTCAGGATCAGTGGCCAAGCAAGCAGTAGGAGGAATAAGCAACATCAGGGAGAAGGGTGTGATGCTTATGCAAAACTTTCAGGACAACTAGGAGGGAGGATGACACCAGAGAAAACTGATCTTTGAGCACATGGGGTAGGATGTTTATTTGAGCATGTGTAAAATCAATGCTACTTCTGCATTTCACTTTTTGTTTTTGTTTTCGTTTTTGTTTTGTTTTTGAGACAGGGTCTCGTTTTGTAGTTCAGGCTGGCCCTGAGCTCAGCCTCAAACTCACACCACAGCAATCCTCCTGCCTCTGCCTCCTGAGTGCTGGGATGACAGGCATGAGCCACCACTCCTGGCACTGTGGTATGTGGTACTGATTGCTGCTGAGCATGAGTCTCCACACCCAGTACTGTATGTGGTTAACTGGGGATCGAACCCAAGTCCTTGCACTTGCAAAACAGGCACCAGAACCACTGAGCTAAATCCCTGGCCCCATTTCACTTTTGGTTTTAAAACGCTTGTTAACTAACCTTCAAGCAGAGTTCCTTCATGCTTCTGACCCTGTCTCATTGCCATTTCTCAAGGGTCAGTGTAAGTGGTATTTTTCTTCTATGGAATCAAACAATAAACTATTTCCAATGGAAATCTAATATCCAAAAATATATGATGAACTAAACAGATCAGTTACTGTAATGAGGGTCCTGAAAACAAAAATTTGGAATAAATTATCTGGTAAAACACAATATATTTTATTTCATTTTAAATGAACATATAACATTTATTATTTATTATGTACAGTATTCTGATTATATATATTATGTATTATATCATATATATATGAAATTTAATTACTGAGTCAGGATAATTAGCATTTTCTTTTCAAATATTATCATTTCTTCATGCAGGAAAAGGTGAAATTCTTCCCCTCAAGGTATTTTAAAAGCCACTATTGTTTTAGGCCATCAACAACCTCCCTTGCTGTACAGTATCAGAAGTATTTCTTCCCTAACCATGTTTTGGTACCCACTATCTACCTACTTACTACCTGTCTTTTTGTATCCCCCACACTTACTCTTCCTATTCTTTTGTTGTTGTTGTTTTTGAGACAGGATCTTGCTTTGTAGTTCAGGCTGGTCCTGAGCTCAGCCTTGAACTCACAGCAATTCTCTTGCCTCTGCCTCCCAAGTGCTGGGATTACAGGTGTGAGCCACCACGCCTGGCACTGTGGTATGTAGTACTGATTGCTGGTGGGTGTGAGTGTCCACACCCTGCATTGTTGTATGTGATTACCGGGATCGAACCCAGACCGTTGAACTTGCTAGGCAGGCACTGGAACCACTATAAATCCTCAGCCCCAACCCTTCCTATCTTTAGGAACCTCTGTGCACTACTGCAAGGTGACCAGTATTTTAGCTTTCACAAAAGAGTGAGAATGTGAGACTTTTGTTTTTCCATATCTGGCTTATTTCACCCAATAGATTGTCCCCCAGATCTCTCCATATTCCTGCAAATGGCAGCATTTTGTTCCTTTCCTCTACTCATTAATATTTCTTGACTTTTTTGTCCATTCTTCCATCAAAGGACATCTTTGTTGATTCCATATCCTGACTATGAATGAATAGTAGTGTAGTATTCTATTATTTGAATTAATATATACTGACTTCATAACCTTGGCAGGCTGCTTACTATTCCTTGCAAGAATCTTTATGGTTAATTAGGCTACTCATTTAACAGTCCTAAGTGGCCTACTCAGCATGCCTTTGCTGGTCCTGAGATTCATCCAACAGCTCAAACTCAAACTGGCTCTCTTATTATCTAAATTTGGAAATCCCTTTCTGAGGCTGATATGTTCCACCTAGAACAAAAGAAGTATCCACAGTTTTTCTACTTGTCACTTCCAGGTGACTTGGCTCTGGAAAAGAAAAATGCTCTTTTAGTTATTTATTTTTGGCTGCTGTGTATGTTTGCCTATAATACCAGGTTATCTTGTTCTCTCTACAGCCTTTTGTATTTCTCTTCATTCTTCATGCCAGTGTTATAGAGTTGAGCTCACTCCTCACTTATTATTTTTTTTACCTGCCTACATAGTCTGCAGCTAGAGTCCCAACACAGACTCACTTATAAGGAAAATAATTATACAATTAAATTTATATTCAGTTATTTATCATAAACTGTATGTGAATAATGTGATAAAATGTTATCATGAAATTAAGCCATGTTATAGCTTCAGGGGATATGAAGAGTCCAGTTTAGTCTGATGATTTTATTGTATAGATAAGATTAATGAGACTGATTTTATTGCACCGAAAAGATCACGAGTTACCTATTAGGTCAAAACATTTTGGCTTTGTTCAGTGCAATCTCCTCAACACCATGTTACCACTCTGGCATTATTTTAAAAATATAAACACAGAGCTGATAATTTCAGATCTAAATTTTATTCAATAATTTTATTTATGAAATATATTTTATATTTTTCAAGCAACTTGAACAGGAGTATCTACATTTAAAAGGAAATTAGGGGGCTAAAATTTATTTGGGGGTATCTAGCTACCAAGTCCAAAGTTCTGAGTTTGATCCTTGTACATAAAAAGAAAAGGCAATTAAGTACTTTTTAAAAACATTTCTCTTTTGAGGAGAATTTTGCTATAACAGCCCTTTCTCCAAGGAGCTGTTATTAAGATTGTTCTTAGAAACCAAAATACAGTTAAAACATTTTTTAATGTAGGAAAGTTCATTTTTGCCTTTATTTTCTTGTAAAGTTTATTTTCTTCCCTACAAATTTTCTTAAGATGCTGTAAAAAGTTATATTATAATGATTTAGAGCAAAGATAATTATCAAAAGTGGCCTCTTGTTCCATAACTCACTCAAGCAAACTTCAGGTTTTGTGATTTAAATTATATGGGGATATTGGAACTAGATATTAGATTAGCTTTGCTTTTTTATATGTAAGGCAGCTACTATACTAAAGGAATGGAGCTGGTGCTGCAGTATGTTAGTAGCTACATATCAAGGTTGGTTAAACTTAATGGTGAGGGCTTTCAGTAATGGACAAAGTTTTAAAAGTCTCTGGATTACTCTGAGGCTATGCACAAAAGCCATATCTGGACATGTAAAGTGGAAAATTGAAACAATTTATGTATCTTGATAATTCAAATAAATGTTCTCACATTTACCTCAATTACCTTGAATCTGCAAGAAAATGTGTTCTTACGTTTGAATTAGTCTGAAAACTGCCTCAGTGTTTTATTTCAATTTACATGTCCAGATACAGCTTTAGGGTAATAATAACAGTGATGGCTTCCATTATATTACAGGCTCTATTAGGTGATTTTTGTGTATTATTTCTAACCCTCATGCCAACTCCACAGCAAGGCATTGTTATTCTCATCCTACCAATGAGGAGTCTAGGCTCATAGAGGTTACAAGATTTATGGAGAATTTGAAATAATAATTTTCTTTGAGGAAAATTGGTAAAGTGATGAAAGAAAGTAATGCATACTGTTAAGTCTCAGCAAATGAATAAATGTTAGCAATATTTTTTATCAGTTTGAAAAGTCAAAAAGTAAGTTGCAAACTCTGTGCCTCAAGACATCTTACGTGTTTTGCTTGGACATAGTATGACAGTGATTGTGGTTTCTGCTTTCCTTTCTGTGTGAATTTAAATAATTCTTTCTGCGCTCATTTATTTTAATTTTTAAAGTCCAATTTCACTTTCAAAATCTTCAAGTAGCTGAGTTGAAATAAAAAAGGCTTAAAAATTAAAAAATTATTATGCTCCACATAAAGTGGCATATGTCAAAATACCATGTTACATCCTCTTTCTAAGGCAATAATTCGCAGAACCAAACAATATTGGAATGCATTAACTTGCTACAATTTTGACAGAGACAGTATGCACAAATCCCTCGAATACTGATAGGACTTGGATTATTCCCTGAAAAAAGAAGAGTCTGAATACAAATTTTAGAGGGCTAGGAAGTGTTTAAAGTCTCATTGTTTGTACTGAGATTCTAAATCACATTCAAGTTGATGACTCTGATCTTCATATCAATGTACAAATGGAACAGAAGATAAAAGCCAGGAGAGCTGTTTTCTGAGTGAAACACTGATTTTGTTCTCATGTTGCCAGCAAGAGACCATTTGGGATATTTAAGCCTGGGGTTGAGTGCTTCCCATTTGTTAGAGTCCCTCAGTGTTTGAAATGGGTTTTCCCTTTAGGGAGCCCATCCATTTGGACAAGTGCTACATCAGATCAAAAGACATGGGAAGAGGTATTTTGTGCACAGATTGAATTTTTTTTTTTTTGGCAAAATAACATAGCCTTTTAGCAGAACATTGTCTATTTTCTACTGAGTGCGCCCTTTCTTTTCTCTCTCTTTTTTAAAAAGTTGGAGTCTGTTTCCCAATAAGTGTCAGGCTTTTTTCATGTGGCAAATGGCTAACAGCCACCTGGAGATCATTTAAAGCAAAAGCTGGGGTTTGATTTCTCAGCCTCAGTTAATATCATTCCCCAGTTTATCAAATGTTGATCAAATTGCTCATTGTGTTGAAGTGATTGTCTACTTCTTGTGTTCAGTATTTGAGAAAGACAAATATTTAATATATACCTTTAATTTTTACAATTAGGTTATCAGCTTATTCTGTTCAAAATATAAAATCATTTTTTAAAAACCATGTGTGTAGCTTTTATGTCTTTTCATTCAGAGAAAGGTAGTGTTATAATCCATAGGTTTGCATCACGTTAAATGGTTTTATAGGCGGTACTCAGAATCATTCAGATTACTTTAAATATAAAGAAAAGTTAATTCAGTAATAAGAAGCAGTAGACACCTTTTATTTCCCAGTAGTGATGCTGACCCACTCAGGTGAGCATTAGCAGGTCCTTGAGCACGAATCCCTGGGGACATTGTTTGGTGAATCAATCCTGGAGAGCTGTTGTTGGTGGTGGTACCAGGAAGAGTGTCACCATGTGTAGTGATTAAAACATGGAGAAAAGGAGCGGGAAAATACTGTTTGCTTTCTGCTACCATTCATTTAGGAAATTCTTGGCACAAAAAGTTTTATTTTCCCCCGCCGTCATTAGCAATTGTCATCAATCATGGGTAATCATCTAGCTCCAAAATGAAAAGAGATTTGGCCAACGTGTAGCTGGAACTATTTCTGCTGTACCCCTGGGGATGTTATTGGAAATTTTATAATTTCTGTTTTCAAGGTACTATCTTCTGATACAATATCATGGAAAATTGGAGCAATGATTCAGCTAATAAGTGAAAACTGCATTTTCACATTTGGCTTAGTAAAGAAATTCTCCATCACTAGGTTAATATCTTCTTTTATCTTTAGCACTTTTGGCTAGAATATTATTGTTTTTGATATTCTGTTCTGTTTGAACCCCTCTACATCTTGCCTTCCATGCTGCCTGATATACATTAGTTGTTGGGTAAATATTTATTAATTTTAAGGCTGAATATTTTCTTATAAATATGACACACAGTATTTAGGAGAAAAGATCTGGGGCTAGAGTATTTGGTTTCAATCATTGCATCTTTCACTTGATGGCCAGGTGGCTTATTAGAAGTAATTCAATTCTCAGGGGCCCTATTTCTTTATCTCTGAAATGGGTACTAATATTACCCTCAAGGTCTGATATTCCACTGATTATACCTGTGTATCATCTGTTACAACTCTAAAGTGCTGCCTATTGCCTGATAATTAACTGCAACCTTAAGCCCTCTAAACACTCCTTCTCATCACTGCAATTACATCTTTGTTTACTACAGTGATCTAGCATGGACCTTTTTGCTCAGTAAATGGACTTCAGGATTCTCCACAAGTACTATGTCTAGACTGTGTCTTCGTAAGATAATGATCATGTTGTTTCTGATGATAAAGATAATTAATGTTATGGGCCAAGGATTTAGTTCAGTGGTTCTGGTGCCTGCTTTGCAAGTGCAAGGGCTCAGGTTCAATCCCAGTAACAACATACAACAATGCCAAGCTTGGTGGCTCAGGCCGGTAATCCCAGAATTTGGGAGACGGAGGAAGGAGAATTGCAGTGAACTGCAAAAGTGAGACTCTGTCTCAAAAAAAAAAAATGTTAGTTTATTTATATAGTTATCATGATAAGTTAAGTTAGTACATGTTTAAGAGTTTAGAATTGTACCTGGTGATCAGTAAGGATTGTCCAAATTGCCATTATTATAACTAGATGATAAAGGCAAAGGAAATATACTTTATAACTTTGTCTATCTACCTAAAGCTCAGTGTAGTGGGTGGACCATCTATCCATTGCTTCATTTAATTTCATTTCTTTTTTTGTTGTGGGAACATGTAACATGAAATTTACCTTACTAAAAGTGTTTAAGTGCACAATACAATCTTGGGAAGTATAGCCACATGGCTGTTTGTCAGTTCTCTAGAATTTACTAAAGAAGCATAACTGAAACTTTGTACCCTGTCATTGTTTAGATCTGGAATGTTTGCCCAAGTTTATGTGTTCAAGATTTGGTCCCCCAAAACATTATATTTTGGTCTTCGCATAAGTGCTTTAACCTCACGAAAAGATTAGCCTACTGATAGATTCTTAATGAGTTACGAGGAGGTGGGGACATTTAGGATACAGAGGTAGGCTTAAGTAGAGGAAGTAAGTTCTTGGAAGTGAGTTTGTGAAGGCTGTGTCATTCCTGCCTCCACTTCCTGGCTACTATGAGGTGTGTAGGTTTGTTTGCAAAGTCTGTCCATCAACTTACTGCCTCACTGCAGGCCCAGAAACAATGGAGCCAGTCGAAGATACACTGAAACATCAAAATCCTGTGCCCAGAAAAATCTAGTTTCCTTTGTTAGTCTCAGGCATTTCATCACAGTGATGCAAAGATAACATATTCCTTTCAGCTAATATCTTCCTGTATCCCCTCTTCTCCATTCACTGGCTGCCAGTATTCCACTATCTGCTTCTGTGAGTTTGATTATTTTAGATATTTCAGAGAGATGATATTATGTAACATTTGTCTGATTTATTTTACTGAATATGCATTCAAAATTAGTCTATGGTAGAGAAAATGACTGCTTTCCTTCCTTTGAAGAAGGAAAAATATTAAATTGTATGTGCACACTTTTGTTATGCACACTGATGGACATCAAGGATACTTCTGCATATTGGTTACTGTGCATAGTGCTGCAAAGAACATTTAAAATACACACATAATATAATTATATTTTATAAATTTACACTTTTAGATACACTGTCCATGTTCCTTTCTCTCTCTCCTATTATCTATCTTTTATTTCATATTTTATTTATGCATTTAATTTTTCATATAAGTGAAACCATTGATGTGTAAACTTAAGGTTTTGTTCAGAAAATATTTGCCTATATATTATTTGCAGACAGTATCTTTTAACCCCAAACTCCTTCAAAGAGACAAAGAAGAACACTACATGCTCAAACAGGTAACAAACCAAAAGGAAGAGATGACATTCATAAATATTGATGCACAAAACTGTATTTGGGACTTTTAAAAAATTGTTTCTGTAAATATGTTTTTATTCCATTTGTGTTGTCTTATGAATTTTCATTTATTACAAATATCCATATATTAGTTTCTTTGTATCATCTTGCAGCTGATGAATCCATTTTCATGTCCTCTTGTTTTTAGTGTCTTCGAATAGATGGTCTTTGAAGGCACCATTGTATTTTAGTTCTTAAATTGTATTTTAGTTCTCACCATTGTATTTTAGTTCTCACCATTGTATTTTAGTTCTTGCTTGATTCTATTGACCATACTTTCAATATGATTTTTAATCTCCTGGATTTCTGATTGAAATCATTTTATGGAAGTAATTCTTTGGTAACCTGGTCATTCATGTTTGTATCACTTTGTTTAGCTCAATTACCTTTGTATTAGTGCCTTCTGAAAGCTCCTGCATATTTTTGGGTATTACTTCTAATATCTATTTAGTTATATCCTCTCTAATTCCACTGAATACTCTTTGACCTATTTTTTGACTTCTTCTGCTACCCTTTCAAAGTTTTTGAGTGGTTGGCTTATTCTATTTAGCTTAATGGTGTCTCCTGGGCTGGCTTTGGGAGAGTTGGGAGTTTGGGGAGGCATTTAGTTGCCTTTTTCTCATGTTGCTATTGTTTTTGTTTTATGTTGAAGCTTGTAAATGCTTAGAGTTTAAACACATTCTAGTATAGAGATCTCTTCAGTTGCTTCAGTGATGTAATTTGAGGATGGCTAATTATAACCCTTTGCCATAGCCCCAAGATCTGATCACCTTGTTTAATTTGGGAGGGGAAAATGCAGTTCATTTAGCCTAGTAGTCAAGTTTTATGGGAATGTGTTATAGTATTGTTAATGTCTCTGAGTGTTGGCTTCAAAAAGTATTGACCATTATGTGATGCTGTGAATATTAAGTGAATCAGCTATAGGAGTATCATCTAGAACCAGGTAGATATTAACATCATAAGAACCAATTACATATACTTCTAATCCTAGAAAAGAAAGCATCAATTTTGATGAAAACATTAAGGCAATCAAGGTATTTATTTACAACTAATATGAACTAAATGTGACTGCTACATCTTTGCTAATGGTAGAGAATTCAACCGTGAATCTACAT
>PVIR01035306.1:0-16578 GCA_004026965.1 Petromus typicus | reverse complement strand
ATCCTCCTGCCTCTGCCTCCCGAGTGCTGGGATTACAGGCATGAGCCACCACGCCCAGCACTGTGGAATGCGGTACTGATTGCCGCTGGGCGTGAGTCTCCACAGTATCGTATGTGGTTACCAGGGATCAAACCCAGGTCCTGTGCTTGGAAGACACGCAACAGAACCACTGAGCTAAATCCCCGGCCCAATGGTTCATTTTAATATGCTAACTTGATTGGCTTTAGAAATGTCTAGCAGACAGGCAAAGCACATCCTGAGTATGTCTGGGTGGATCATGAAGGTGTGACTTGGGGTCTAGGTTTGGTTCCTCACCCCTTCCTGTGCAGTGCTGTCTCCCTCCTCTGCTTTGTGGCTGCCATGACTAAGCAGTTTTTGTCTGCTATACTCTGCTCCTCAATATTTCTGCACTGGGGACAGGCAACCTGAAACAGTGAGGCAAACTAAACCTTTGCTCCTTTAAATTACGGGTGTTAGGCATTTTGTCTCAGCAACAAGGTTTTTCAGGAAATAGTATTTAATAAACTTGAAATGTATTTGCAGTGTATTAGTTTAATCTGTCAACGCCATATCATTTTAATGTGGATGTTTTTCTTCCGATGCAATCATTGAATATTTTATTCTGAAGTAGAATTATTTTTGTATTAAGGAAGTCACAAGGGCAACTGCTGAAGTACACAGAGGACACAAAGTGGCAGTGTGGTTTTCTCCCCTCGAAGGGCCCATCTAGGGAAGGGAGATGTCTCTGTGACTCTCAAAAGAGTCGTGTAGGGGCTCTTCCTGTGGGGAAGCTGTGGATTTCTCTCCATGTGGTTTTTGTGTCTATTCGTACAGCGATGTTGCAGTTGTCCTGAAAAGTAGCTCCTGGCATATTTTCTGTGTTCAAACTGTGCACAGATAAAAGGGACATGCAAGGCAAGAACATGCATATTTTCTAAGAGCCTAACATGAGAAATGCATATATCATTTCTTTCAGGCTTTTGGTCAAAATGTGGTCACATGCTAATGCCTAGCCCTGAAGAGTGTTCTGCAGAGCAACCCTTGTCGGTCTCTCACACTGTGGGTAAGCCTCTGTCTTTCCTTGGTTTTGAAATTTTTAGTTTAAAGAGTTTTTTTCCAGAATACAGCTTTCAAAGGTAAAGAAAATACCTTCCCCAAAGCAAAAGACCTGTATTCACTGCCCATGAGCCCTTTGCTCCCAAGCTCAGGGCTTTTCTTCTGTGACCTGATCCCTTCTATGTGGAGGTTTCACTTAGACTTTGTCATGAGATTCTGTAGAATTTAGGGCACAGAAAGCCATCCTAGGGAGAGCTTGTACTGTGGATACTTCTATCTTCTGTCAGCATCAGAGTGACTATGGCTAGGTAACCTCTCAGCTTAAAAGTGAGGGGACATCGAAGTCACTTTTGATGGTTGAGGCAATGGTCTTGGATTGGTGTCAAAGCACGGAATTATGGAAGAGAAAAGACGAGGATGCAGTGAGCTGATCTGTAGGATGTGTAAGCAGTCCACAGGAATCATGAAGCCAACACACAAAGGAAGCACAAGGCTGATGTCCTGCTGGTGCTCTCTCCCTTGTGTTGGAGGACTTCCTGTTTGATCTAGTGACTTGTCTCACATGCACTGCTTTGAAATGACTAGTCCTTAAATGTCTTCCCAGTAGGCAAGTACGCCAATTCCTGTCAGATGACAGTTAACAGGGATATACACTGAGCTGAGGAAATTCATGGTGGCATGAGGCAAAAAGTTGAAAAAATGTAACTTTGGCTTATACGGAAGACAGGGTGTGCAGTAAATGAGTTTTAAAAGGAAACAAAATCAGTAGTTATGGTGACAACTTAGAAGCTCCCACAGTCTAATTTTGCCAACACTAGATTCATTAAAATATGCCAGTAAAACATCTCAAAGATGTTTTAAAATACCTCATGACTTTTTAAGGAAGTATGTGGGGATTTTTCTAAAGAAATTAACTGTCATGTGAACACATAAATTAAACATTGTCTAGTTTGGGATATTTCACTGCTCTCCAATCAGTTTAAAATGCTGATAAAAGTGACCCAAAGGAGACTGCTCAGAAAAAAATTCTGAATATACCCTCTCTTACATGGAAATCTTCCCTCTCCCTTATGTTAGAATCAGACAAAACTTCTGCTCCAATGGAAATGTGAAGCAGGCACCTCAGATTCAGATGAGATTTTCAGAAACTGAGTTGAACATGAATGATTCAAG
The DNA here is from genome assembly GCA_004026965.1 of Petromus typicus. NCBI lineage: Eukaryota > Metazoa > Chordata > Mammalia > Rodentia > Petromuridae > Petromus > Petromus typicus. Next base: position 14,349 of record PVIR01035306.1, on the reverse strand, counting down.
TTAGAGTAGATCTGAGGGCCAAAGGAAAGACTCTGTCCCTAGCCAGAAAGTCACATGACTGTAGCTCGTGAGCCCAGGGTTTCCAGGTCTAAAACACTGAGGGTCCATCATGGTAGCCAGGCTGGAAACTGCAAGTTTAAGTAGCTCTGCCTCATGACAGGCCACTCCCTGTCTCTCCTCTCTTGTCTCATATATTGCATCTCAGATGCCTCAAAGACAAAAAATGACCAGGACTATTGCCCAGTTACCTAAAAACCAGCATATCTTTTCAAGTATGCTAGGAAACATGGAGGATGGAAGAACTGGCACAGCTCCAGTGATACAGGTGACCCAGCAGCATGTGTTAGGAAGGAAAGTAAACATAACCTGCTGTGGGTTTCTTGAACAGGCTGGTTCAGGGCCTTACTATATAGATTTCACCCTTGAGAGGATACTGAGAATCCTTATGTTTATACTTCCAGTTCTATAAGGACCAGAAGAGATTCTCCACACCTAAATAACTTCACAAAACACCCAGAGGAGTACTTGAGGTTTTGATGCCTTGTCCCCTGATGCAACTACTCAGCTGTAATCACTTTCCTTCTCTAAGTGAAGGGCCTGCCCATGGGATTTTGGGACTCTACGCTGATACTCCAGTTTTGAAATGGGTCATTAGATTCAATGATTAATAAGTTGGGACAGATTCACACACCAAATGGAAATGGTACCTCTAAGAAGGTAGCCAGGCCAGGCTCAGGGCAACTTGGCTTTGCATCAGGAAGTGAGCTCCTGGCTCCGTGGGTCCACAGTATAGAAAGGTTCCAAAATGAGAATTAAGTTGTGTCTTACACTGGTACAAATCCCCATTATGGAGTGCAATCATGATGCATATATGTAATGTACCAATAAAGATTTAAAATTTTTTTTTTTAAAAAAAGAAAGGTTCTTATAAATGAGATGTTGGACCCAAGGGAGATCCTGGTGATCCTTGGCTTCTGTGACAGTTCACTTCAGTGCCAAGCACAAATCATCACATCCACTTCATTTGGTGGGCATAACTCCAGTACTTTTCACCATTGTTCAAATAGTCTCTTTTATTTATTTTTATATCTTTAGGATTCTTAAACTATTTCTAATGGCTTAGCTGCTTGATCTATTACTAAAACAGGATGAGGGAGAGACAGATTGAAGTCTCCTCTATTTGTACCTGCAAAAGCTGGAGACAAATTACAGCTGAAAACTGACCAGACATTTCACATTCTTCTGTTACCATCAAAATACTTGATTTCTTTAAAGCTTTCTAGGATGTAGTACTATTATTTCAGAGTACCAGACTATATTGCCCACCCTTTCCTGCATATAGATACTAACTTTTGTTGTTTTTAGCTCTCCCTACTACCTAAGTCATGAAAATGATGTAACATTCATTAGAAAAATCTACTGAACCAACTTGATAGTCAAAATATCTGATGCACTTGTGACACCTCTGCCACTCAGAAGCATCTGGCCCTGTTTGACAATGGAATGACCCCTTCAAAAGAAATCACAAAAATTTCTGACTCCACCTCCTTGTGTAAAATTTTATTAATATTCAATGTGATTGTCCTCAAAAAGGGACCCTTTTTTTCTTGGCTACTTCCTTTCTAAAAATTGATCACAAGAAAAGAGGAATCACAGGCACATTTTAAAAGTTTAGAATTTTTCTCTGATGTATTCTGGGTGCAATGTTTTTTATCTTTTATCTGAACATTAACCTAGGTTAAACTTTATGTGTCTACCGGATTATATCCCTACTCAAAAGGGTGCATTGAGACTCAGACAATTCTGGCTCATTCATTCATTTTCTTATTGCATGTACATATTCTGGAGTACAAGGATGATGAAGGATGATGTTCAGTATCAGTGGGTTCTTTTACCGTGGTCCCACAGGACAAATGAAGGATATTAGGATCTGTGAGAATTTTAACAAAATGCTGTCATGTATCTTGTACCTCAACTTTTTAGGCAAAGCCCTAATGATCATTGTTCTCCAGATCCCTTCTAGAGCTAAAGCTTTCTTTATTTTTCTAGAACTAAAGATTTCTTTGTTTTTCTAGAGCTTAAGATTTTTTTTCCACAGAACAGAGGACTGAACCCAGTTTTTCAAAATATGCTATATGACAAGCCTTTTGTAAAGATTTAACTTGGGATTCATCTCTCTCTCAGCCTATAAGAATGTTGGAGTTAGGGACCTATCCCACATAAGACAAGCTAGAGCCTTCTTGATCAAGAAATAAACCCTGGGAAGCTTGTTCAGATCAATGCAAGTCTTCACATGCAACAAAGTTGTTGCTTACCATTCCCATCATCAGAAAAACCTGCCAATGTGACCCTCGTTTCCTAACCTTATAGAGAACTTGCAGGAAGTGGCAGGAAAGGACTAGTAGAGCCCTCACATTCCCCTTGTAAATTATCTGTCAGAATTGTCCACTTATCTTCACTTACTACCTAACTTTAAATGCTTTTAGCCTTTTGTGGGACATATCATGATTCTTTTAGCCCCAGTGGATCAATATACTTGTAGGCCAAAGGAAGTGAATGGCCTTAGGGAATGTCTCAAAAAATTAACTAGATTCCGTAATTTTAACTGGAATATGAAAGTAAATTTTAGCAACCAGTTGAGATATGTAGTGTAGGTGTTGCTAATTATGCCTTCTCATGAACATAGGGAATCCTTAGGGAATCCAACAAAAATAAAATTCCGTGTTTTTAGGTGTCTCATGTAAGTGTGTAGGAGACTAAAATTCCACTCAAAAGCCAGTTGTCCAACCATCACTTGTTCTCTTCTGAAAATATGAAGGCTTGCACCTGACTGAGAGATCTTCCATGGTTTGAGGAAGCATCCTGAAGTGATCTTGAAATGTTCAAATGACACTGATGACTGAGAGAACAGGCTGCCCTTAGATGCTCAGAGGTTACCACTGAGTGGTAAGATTCACTATTTTTGTACTATCAGTAGACAATTTGCTCACAATGACCATAATCCAACTAGAGAAGAGGCTGAGGAACTTCTACGGAACTGTAGCAGAGATAGTCACTTTAGTCAGTGATGCCACCTCAGTCAAGACATTCCAGTCAGCCATAACTCATGTGTCAGGATGTTTTTATGGTAGGATTGTGTGATAGGACTGTCCTTATAGCCTAAAATAGATTTTGTGAAATCTCTATTTCCTATAATAATTGCATTGGTGGATGCTATATGCTACCTGCAATACTCAATACACAGAAATAATTCTAGGTGCTATAATTTAGAAGTATTTTGAATAGTTAGCTCTGAGACCCTGGAGTATAGGGTTGAAGTCAATGCCACAGTGTCACTGAGCAGTTCAATGTACTACTTGAAGTCCTTTAGAATAGGAATCTTAAAGGCATTTCAAAGGTAAGAATTTGAAAGGTTTTGATTGCAGATTCTGCCAAGCCAAAAAAATGCCGTACTCACTTGGATCAACAACCAAAATCCAAGAAGTTATAAAAACAATGGAAGTATGTGTTAGGGGTGAACTCCTTTTGAGTCTTTCAAGTTAATGTGCTTCTGGAAAAAGAGAATATCATCAACTGCTTTTTTCAGTGTTAACTTTTAAAGATATGTCTTTAATGAAAAGATTCAGAAAATATAGGTAGTGTCTCCCTCCAGGACAAAGACAGGGATGCTTACTTCCTTTTAAGAAGATCTGCTTTCTGCAAGATGAAATTTTTTTTTTTTTTTTTTTTTGGTAACATAACCTACTTTGTGACCAGTTATCATTTGACCCTGCTCATCAGGGAGCATTGGACCTTGGGGAACTGGAACAAGAGGATGTTTCCAGTCTGAACTTATAGATCAGCCATGTTCCTCAGCAGTTTTCATGTTGAAACTCTAATAAAGCTATTGTGTTTCATGTAAGGTCTTCAAAAAGTAATTAAGATGAGGTTATTTTGATGAACACAAGTACGATATTACTAGTGTTCTCGTAAGAAGATTTTTGGACACAAAGATCATGTGAAGACACAGAAGACAGCCCTTTTTGAGCCAAGAAGGGGCTGAAAAATAAAACAATGCCAGATACTCACACTATGCACTCAGACGTCTATCCTCCAAGACAGGAAGAAAGTGAAGTCCTGATAAATAAGTCATAACTATTTTATAGCTGTTAGGGAACTTCTTAGAGAACAAACATAGCCAAACAACACTACTGGTGTATAAAATAATGCCCTTTGTCTCTGACCCCAGATTTTCTTGACTTGTCTTTGTTTTTTTAACTTTATTCATCCAGACTAAGTAGTTTGTAAGTAGGGTACAATCTCAAAGTATTCACAACTCTGGACAAAAATAGTCTAAGAAATATAGTTTTCTGTTCATAGAAACAGACAAAATTTAGGATTTAAGGGAGCTAATATCACTGAAACCAGGCAAGTTGAAACAGTCAAGAAAGAAGACAGGTAGAATAATATACTGGAAATAATGTATTAATATTGTCATGAGAAGAATGACACAGACATATTTTAAAATAGAATTTTACCATGTTTATTCTGAGGTTTGGAATGGAATTTTCTGGGTTAGACACTTGTACATAGTAATTGTTTTAGAGCTTTCAGAGACTGTAGAATATTAGTGACAGAAGTGTTTTTACTATGACGGAGCTATAAGAACTACTTTTCTCAACCTTTTCACTGAAATTGACATATTCATCATCTCAGTCACCTTTGTAAACTTTGTATTATTCTTGTCAGATGGTTTCATTTTATGATTCAGTAAATTATTATCTTTAAAATTAACTGATTGATTTAAAGCTCTGTTTTTGTAAAAGTGAGAAATAGAGTGCATATATTTTGATGTCTGAATGAAATTTCTAGGATAACACATCTTTAAAGGTAAGCATTAATTTATATAAAGATTTCAATATATTGTAAAACTCATGTGCAATTCTTTAATTTGTTAAATAAAACTTGAAGAGTTTTACTATTAAAATCTAATTTTATAACAGATATTAGTACTATTCTGGATAATTTGTCTATTAATATTTTAATACATAGTTTTATTAGTATCCCTAAACTCTTACTTATGCTTTGGGGTAGAAATTATTTAAATAAGAAATGTGTTAACAAGATGTTATCTAAAAAAATATTTTATTTTTTTGTGGCAAGTAGAGCCAAAGTAATTTGACTGACTTTTCTATGTCACTATTATGGGTAAGTGGATAATATCTATCATTGTTGATATTTAAATTATGAGTTTATAGAATGCTGGCCTTTCTTGAATCAAGTTTTTTTCATGGAGAATGAATTTTCAAGGTGCCATTTCTCTGTTTTTCCAATGAATACAAAAAATGCTAATTGACTGACAGATAAATATACTTAGAATAAATATGCTGAAAGGGAAAAATGTTGTGTGAATGGTTGGCTATAACCTTGTCGGTTATGGTGGTGGTGTGGGCAGGGTGGTCAGCATCTCCCCAAACATGTACCAGACTGATGGCCAGATCCTGTGGTTGTGTTACGTTTAGTGGCAAAGGGAATTAAGGTACGGTGGAATTAAAGCTTCTAAACTCTTGATCTTAAAATAAAGAGATTAACCTGGTTTATCATGTTAGACTGATGCTGTCGCAAAAATGTTAAAGTCAGAGAAGGAAGTCCGTGCAACTTGCCCACAGTACCCCCATGAGAAAAAACAAAATAAAACAGAAAACTCTACAACTGGCCTCGGTCCTGGGGTGGTCAGGCTCACAAAACTTAAAAAGGCAGGAGAGTGCCTCTCCATAGAGCCTCCAAGAAGATATTTCCTGGATACTTCATTTTTTTAGACCAGTGAGGCCTATTTTAGACTTCAGACATCCAGTACTATAATGCAAAACATTGGCTGTAACTCACTAAATTGGTGGAAATTAGTTATAGAAGTACTAGTAAAATAATACATCACCCGCATCAGCTACCAGGTCTAGTACTGAAGCACCTTGAGATTCTCTGTCTTTCCACTTCTTTGTGTTATTGTGCAAATAGAATTTCTTTACAAAAACTCAACAGTTCAAAGTTCTATGTACACACTCGAAATGAGACACTGAAAAGGTCAAAGAGGAATTCTTAAAGTACAAGCTCTGCAACTGCTCAGAAAAGATTTCTTCACCTCCCACTCTTCCTCCTTCTTTCCCCCTTATAGTACTTCTATCTCTAGCCTCCACTTCCTGTATATTTCGTTTGGAACCCAGTTATAGGCCCTGCCCAACTGTCATGATAAACTAGATATTTTGATTGGAGGAAGTCTGTTCTTCAGTCATGTCTAAATAGATATTAGGCAAGGATGTAGAATTTATTGGGTTTTCAGTGATTACACCATTCTCAGTGAAAGTCATTTTTTAGAATGATAAAACTAGGATCAATGATTGCTGTGCATTTTCCCCAAAATTTTCTACGACAATCAGCAACCATATGATTATTTTTTTAACGGAGACTTTAAAGGAAGTAGTACTTAAAAGGCGATAGTGGAGGATTCATCAGAGGAAAACTGATAAGGGGTTTTAGCCTAATCGGTAATTTACAAGTCCTTTCAGATGTCTTTCTTGACCTCAGTACTTCACAGCAAGCAAAAATGTAATCCTTTTCCTCACTTCTTTGGAAGTGCATTATTAAGGCCTCTGGCTGTGATAATCTCACCATAGTGAGACGCTTTGCAGATCTGTTCACATTCATTGGAGGTTTCTTAAAACTGACAATGGGCCTGTGCCATTTAAAGGACAATTTTGTCAAATTCTCATTTGAACATCAATAATTCAGCTATCTTGCACATTTCTGATTTTAGCCTATTATTTGACTTCAACTTCTGATGTAAAGACTTGAATGATTTCTTTTATTCTCATGGAATACTCTTCTGAAATTGATCTCTATTTTCTATGCCTCAGGTGTTTAGTAGCTGTGCAAAATCATAATCAAAAATTGCTTGCTGATTCAAAACCTGTACATTTAAGAAACCAATGACAGATACTTATTTAAAATTTGGATGTGTTTAGATGCATAGCTGTATAATCTATTTCTTGACTAATAACCACTAAAAAATCACTCACATTAGGCACTAAGTTCTTTAAATGCTCCATTTATTTAAATCATTGAAGTAAAACTGAAGATTCTGATACAAATTTATAATGTGAAATATTATACTCGAGTGAATACAAGGTTGTATTAAGAAATCATTTTATTAATCACTGGTACAAAATGTTTCAATTAAAATTCACTTACTTCATAAATGTAAAAGTCTGATAAATGTGATTTAAAAGAAATTAGGGATTCTTATGTGAATCTATAGTTTGCAATACTTTTTTAGTTCTTCTTGGAGCAGTAACGTAGTCAGCTTGGGTAGCCATAAGAATATAACATAAACAAAGATGTAAATAAGTTCTAGTATACATAGTAGATATTATGAAATATAAAATATTTAAAAAGAAATAGGGTGTAGGGCTAAATAAGGAGAGGGAAAATAATATCATAGTAATATAAAAAGGAAACAAAGGTTATGTATACAGGGAGTGAGGTTATTGGGTGGGTGGGAGAATGAGAAAAAAATGAGAATCAAGTTGTGGCATATTCTGGTACAAAATCTCAGTGTTGAATACGGTGATTATGCATATGTATAATGAATAAAAGAAAAGAATATAACATAACCCCATGGGCTAAACCGCAGGAATTTCTTACTCACTGTTCTGGAAGGTGGGGGGCATGGTCAGGGCTTCAGTTTATTTATTTTTCCAGTGAGGACTGTCTTACTGGCTTGCAGAAGTAAACTTTAACAGTATCTGTTTTGGGGGGCATGGATGTCAATCTGATGGCTTCCCTTGTTACCGTACTTTAGGGTGCTAGAGCCTCCTTGTAGAGGTGGTTTCTAGACTCTTTCTGCCCTGAGCAAAAAGTTGGTCAAGACAAGCATAAATAATGACAAGTTCTTATGTTTATTAAGGGTGGGAGTTAAATGAGCTCTGCAGGGGGAGTTAGGCTTAAGCAAAAGTATAAAGAAACAGGACAAGGGTAGACTACTGAGAAGAATACAGTAGCCCAGAGATTAGGGCCAACTATCCCTTTTGTTTTTCCCACTCGAGGCTGGTGTTACATGAGAAGCTTTCATGCAGAACTTTGAAAACTGTTGTGTACCAGTGTCCCGTGATTTTGTAATTAACAAGTCACAGCTAATCTGCCTTATTTCCCCTGAGATATACATATGTCCATAATTCTTTGTGAGGCACTGTGGAAGTGGAAGTTCCCATCTTCATATGGCTATTTCTTGCTATTAAGGGATATAGGTACTAGAGATTATGTGTTCTTTCTAAAAATCTTGTGGTGTTTTGGCTCACTGGCTAGGCTGAGAGAGGAAAAAACTGTCAAAAGACATAGAAAAAGATTATTTAGTGACTGTTGAGCTATTTGACTGTAGAGAGAAGTATCTTTACTCTGATGTTGAGGATCTAGAGCCCAGGTATGACAAGCAAGTCAGATATCAACATTTCCTGTGGAGGAGAAAGTACAGCAAAGAGGGATATTAGGTAAATTATCAAGAGCCTGAGAGGCACAACCTTAGTAAGATCTGCTACATTACACAGCTAATTAAAAATAGGAGCCTCAATGGAGATGCCCACTTACCTATCTATACCTGGAGCAGTACTGCCTTCTTGCTTTTTTGTTTAATTGAATTCTTTAATGCTACATTTTATATACACATCATGATCATACTAAACATTGAGAATTTGCAGCATTACCTCACAAAACTTAATTCTCATTTTTCCCACTCTCCTACCCACCCTACATCCCCCACATCCTCTATATACATATGTTAAGTTCCCTTTTTTGACATCACATTTTTCCTTTTCTCTTGTCACTTATCCCTATCCTTTTCCCTTTGGATATTTTCTATTTCACAATATCTATCATACATTCTAGAACAAATTTACATCTTCAGATTTGCATACCAGAGAAAAGATATAGCATTTACACATTTGTGACCTGTTTGTTTTTCACTTATGAGTATGTCCTCCAGATATGTTCATTTGACCATAAATGACTCAAACTTATTATTCTTTATGGTGAGTGATATTCCATTTTATAAAAAAATCTACATCTTCTTTATCCAGTCTCCAGTTGGACATTTGGTTTGTTTCCAAGATTTGGCTATCACAAATTGAGCTGTTATAAACATAGGTACATGTATGTTGCTATGATATGAATCTTTTAATTCTTTTATGTCTATACCTAGCAGGGAAATAGTAGAGTCAAATGGTATCTCTAATTCTAGTTTTTTGAGGAATCTCCACACTGATCTCCACAGTGGTTGCACCAGTCTACATTCCAACAATAGTGCAGAAGGGTTCCTTCCTTCCTTCCCACAGCTTCACTAGTATTTGTTGCTGGTTAATTTTGCAATAGCAGCCATTCTTTGTAGAGTGAGATGAAATTTTATAATTTTTTTCATCTGCATCTCTCTAATGACTAATGATGTTGAGCATTTCTTCATATATTTCTTGGCAGCTTTTACTTCTTTCTCTGAAAAGTGTCTGTTCATTTCAGGCGTCCATTTCCAAATTGTATTTTTTAATTTGAGGGGATGATTTTTTTAAGCTCTGTATATATTCTAGATAGTAGACTTTTGTCTGAGAAACAGTTGGTAAAAATTTTTTTTCCCACATTGATCAATGCCTTTTTGCTCTGCTAGTGGTTTCTTTTGCTGTGCAGAAGCTTTTTTTTTTTTTTAATTCAAGTCTTTATTTGTTCATCATGAATACACATCATCATCACATTCAACATCAAGAGTTTGTACTAGAATATGACACTACTTGATTCTCATTTTTCCTCTTCCCCTACCCACTGAAGCCTCCCACCCACTATATACATAAACTTTGTTTCCTTTTTTATTACTACCACATTCTTTTTCCCCTCATTATTTATCCCTATACCCTCTTTCCTTTTAAATATTTTCTATTTCACAATATCAACTATATATCAGAAGCTTTTTAACAGGATGAGATCCTATTTGTTGATTCCTTCCTCTAGTTCTCATGTATCTTGCTTTTTGAAGAGGAATCTCAGATCTTTGAGATTCACAGCAATACTTGTGTATTTGAGGGCTGAGGGATGCTAGTGGTTTTCTTCAGGGTGAGATAGGGGAGGCTTTATCCTAGGAAAGGAAGTCCAGTCATCTGTATCTACCACCTTCCCTTGATGACAGTGAACAGGGTAGTGATCACAGTGAAAGGGCCCTTTTCCTTGGAGTGGATTGATGTGCTGGATTCCCTCCTTTCCAAGTTTTAATGAGCAGATGGTCTCCTGGATGAATACTCTGTGATTTCTCATGAGCCAGGGGCTGGCAGGACTCTGTTACTACACAGTTAAATGGCCTGTTTTGCTTGTCCTTGATGAGTAAGATGTAAAAGTTTTGTGGTCTATGTGTCTACGCCACATCAAAAGACAGAAATGACCTTCTACATAATATCACAAATGGAGTCATATTTAGTCTGGTTTTGCACCTAATTTGGGGGTGCTTGGAATCCTCATCAAGACAATTAGCAATAAAAAGAGCCAAGACTCACATATCTCCTAGAAAAGTTGGGCCAGAGTTTGCTTTAGGATCTTGCTTGGTCTCTAGAAATTCCAAAAGGCTGCGGTTCACATGCAGATAGAGATGACAGTTTATTCCTAAAGTCTTTGTCCCTCCAGAGTTATTTGAAAGGTAAAAGAAGGCCCACTGTCAATCCCAAGGGACTGAGGTAACTTAAACTGGGAAGTAATTTATCTGAGAGATACCTTTACTACCTTCATAGAGTTTTCTAAACTGATAGAAAAAGCCTCAATCCAGTCTGTAAAGGAATCAATTAAGACCAATATTTGTTTAAATTCACCACATGGTGGGTAGAGACTAATTGCCAGTGCTCTCCAGAGAATGTCCCTCTCTTCTGCACAAATTTAAAGAAAGGATGTGGGGTGGGCTTGCCAGGATTATAGTACAACAGAGAAGGCAAGCTTTTCAGACATGTTGGTAGTTAGTCTTAGTCCTGAAAAATTTGAGTGACTGTTTTCAACATAGAATCTCTTCCTATATGGAAAGAATGAAGGTTTTTGCAGCCTTCTACTGTGTACTTGAGGAAGGACCAGTTTTTTAAATACAACTAGATACCCTTTGTAATTTTCCCTTTTTTTTAAGGCCCATTTATCTTCCTGGCGAATGTAGCCTGGTTTTAATGGAAATGGGGATAAGGCTAGGGTCCTGAGAGGCTGTAAGGTTGCCATTTTTGCTTTTCTTTCAGCCTTTTGATTTACCACCTCATATGTGGGAGTCTAGAAAGACCACATAGCCACAACCCTCCTGGCGAGCCCCATTCCCCCAACAGTCCCACAGTTAAAGGATTAATAACCAAAAAACACAAAGCCAGAACCTTGAGGAAAAAAGGCTGAGCCAGGGCTTGATTTTTGCTACTCTGAGCAGGCAGTCAAAGGCCAAAAACTGTGGCAGCAGAAATGGGAGCAGAAGAACCCATAACCCGAGCTCACCTGTACCTTTACTTGGTACGAAACCTTCAGCCCATAATTCTAGCATGCATAAAACAGGGTGGTCCCACAATAATCCCTGTAGTTGAAGACTACACTGGACAGGGCAGACATCCTTAAATCCCAGTAAGTCTTAAAACCAATAATCCTGGTGCATTAATCCTTGTAGTTTAAATTCCACAAGGTGGGGCAGATGTCTGCAATAATCCTCGTACTTGATCCCATAGGACAGGACAGACATCCTCAAGTCCAAGTAAGTAAATCCCAGTAAGTTTTAAACTGGAGTAAGCCTTCCTTGGTTCTGACACTCCTGTACCTATTTGAAATGGTCAACAAAAGTAGCTGAATTTTTGTGGTTAACCCATGTAATAATCCAAAATGGCCAACCTATTTGACAAATCAAAATGAGGGACCCATGTCATGAGTCATCACAGCAGAAAGACGGGTAGCATGAAACAAGACCACGAAAGAAAAACTCACTAATGATACACAGGACTAGAAGACCATCTAGGGGAAAAGTACAGAAATGACTTTCAGTACATGAAGGACTAATATGAGCTAAGTATGTACATAAGCAGGATATTAAGGTACAAATAGCTACTTTTCCAGTAGTGTAAGAAAGCTGAACAAATTGAAGACAAATAAAGGTCCACTGGTCTTTGGATTGTATAGAGAAGTCTAAAAAGTCTGCACTGTGACCAGGATAATAACAGACCCTTTGGCTATTGTTTACCTTCAGAGTAACCAAAAACAAAAGAGAAGATAAACTTGAAATGGGTTGTGGGTCTCATGCTGGCTTAATAAAATAGACCATAAGATGTCCCTTCTCATAGAGGGACAAGTAGGAAATTGTAGTCAGCTCCATGACAGACCTCTTTAATTTTCCCAGGCTTGGGGAAAGAGAGGGAAAGGACAAAAACATATTACTGATTTCCTGGCTGTCTGGTCACCAAATAAATATATTATCAGTTTTTGGAGTCCAGAAGCCCCCCTCCTAGAGTTAGCTTCTATGATTTTTTCTGTCCTGAACAAAGAATTAAATTGGTCACAAGTGGAAATGGCAGCAAAATTTTACATTTGTTAAAATTAGAAAAAGAAACAGGCTCTACCAAGTAAAAGTTAAAATAAAAGTAAAAAGAAAAAATAAGAAGTTTGTTTGTTTGTTTGTTTTTTAACAGGATACAATAGCCTCAAAGCTGACTGTCTTTATACATTTCCTTCTCCTGAGGCTGGGACCAAGGCAGGCATCAGGTCTGGGCCACCCTATCCCAGATCTACTTATGTTCTCAGGGGAAGTTCACATGCAGGGCTCTGGGAACTGTCCTGTGCGTGTGTCCTGTAATAATTATAAATAACAGGTGGCTTCCATGTTTTTAGCTTTACTAATCCTAATTGCTTCCCAAACATTCCACCTCCAAATACCATCATATTGAGGATTATAGCTTCAGTGAAAGAAATGTTTGTGGACACAACTCAGTCAACAGCTAGTGACAATCAATAATTCTGCTTTGATTAATCTTATTGTTTTATGTATATTTCTCCAAATCGTCATAATTGTTTATTTAGGAATCAGTGTAATTTAGTTACCTGCCCTGAAAGTATCACATGAATTATGTCTAAAAATGTCTTCAGTATATGCACAGCCAACATGCTAAAGCTAGTTCAGAATGGTGCTTTTTATGTGAAATTAAAACACAGCAGACTCACACACAGACATCAAATTCCTCAGAGGTTTAATATGGCTTAATCTTATAAAGGAACTGATTAATTTCTCCATATTTTCTGTGTATTTGGTATAACTCTGCATGTGCAATTTAATGATCATATCTGAACAATCTATTATTATCCAAAATTAAAATTGTTTAAAAATTGAAAACAAAAGAAGAAATTCTCTTTCTTTCTGCCTTTTGCCTTTGTGTTGGGTTCCTGTACAAGTTGTATGTATAGTGGACACTTTTCTAAAAGTTGAAAAGAACAAGCGAAACTAATTCTAACCTAGACTTCCCAGAAGAACATGGCCCTGCAACATTTTAATTTTAGCTTGATGAGATCTATTTTTGACTTTTTGATAATAAATTTTTAAGTTGTAAATCACTGATTTTATTGTAGTATGTTACAGCAGCAGTAAGAAACTAATACACTTGATAACTACACATGGATATGGTGAGCATGGAGCCATGCCAGTGGGTTTACACTGAACTCATGACTTACACCTTCCTGTGTATTTCTGCTGTGCACTTTCTCTTCCATCTGTTGGTCAACTATTTCACATCCACTGTTGCTATATCTGAGTTTTGATGCCTTATCTTTTCATCCTCAATCTCAGTTGACCTCTTTCCTATGTAAATTAGAAAGTAGAAGCAATTAAGCAGGAATTCCTCACTTTCTCCTCCATGACTTTCAATCTCATTAATACCTATAACTCTGCCTCCTCTTCTATTTCTGTGGTTTTCAGGCTAAGATGAGTTCCTCTACCTATGTGATAAATTAGTCCTTCAAGAATTGTTCTATAAATATGTAGGACTTTCTTGTTAGAAATGCAGATTCTAAGTTTTTGCATTTCTGTAAGATCTCAGGTGCTGCTGAGGCTGGGAGCTACACATCTCTCTCTGGGAGCAAGGCACTAGATCACCCTACAGCCTAACTCGGAGGATATTTTGAGGATTTTCTCCTCCTATCTCAAATGATAACTTATGATAAGTTAAACCTACTGAGACATTTTCCCCTTTAAAAAATTCAAATCGTATCCCCTCATTACATTCTCAGCTTCCTGTTGCAGGTATCATTCCAACTATGCTTTCCTCTTTGAAGAAAAATTTGTCCAATTTCTCTCCAATA
>PVIR01035305.1:0-16572 GCA_004026965.1 Petromus typicus | reverse complement strand
ATGTATGTGTATGTGTGCAGGGGGTAGAAGGGACAGTTAAGAAATTAACATACAGATTAGGGGAGAGTCACCCCCAACTCTGCAGCAGAGATGAAAAGCTAAAGCTGACACTTTCTTTTCTGAGATCAAATCCAGTTATCAATCTGCTTTGCATTATCAGTAATATACCAGTTAACCAGTATATATAAAGTACTTTATTTAACAAGAAAGGACTTGGTATGTAGCACAGTGGAAGCCCTGGGTTCAATTCCCATCACTGCAGCAAGAAGAGATACAAAACATGTGGGTGTGTTTCTACTGTGTCCGAGGGCTATCACTTCTGGAGACCTTCTTTGAATTACCTCAAAATACCCAGCACAGCCATGGCATAGTGTTTAAATCCTCAGTGAATTCTGAAGATGGGGGGCACACGTGCAAATCACTTTATAAAAAGTTCTGTCCCCACTGTCTGATATGAAAGACCACAGTTGTTTGGCTAGATGCATAGCAAGAAGATATCTATCAATACTGTGGGCTTAACAAAGTGGTGGCTTGACAGATGGTTATGTGAGGATTCACAAAAGTGAGAAAACGCATGCATGAATCGTCGCAGCCCTGCCAATCTCTAGGACATCTGTATAGATACATAGATTCAATTTAATAGCATATGCCACATACTTTCAGAGCACTGAAAGTATCTTGTTGCTATATTAAACTCCAGAAAGCTAAAATATGTGGTTTGGTTAAGAATAAATAAGGGTATCATGAGACTTACTCAGTTGAAAGCAAGAAAACATTTTTTTTTCCTGTTGGAGTACCGTATTTTAGGTCTCATAAAAATTAACTTGTTTTGTTTGAAAAATGTATTTGCCGGCCCTACAAGCTTATTTATTAACCTTACCTGCCGTATTTTTTTCCACATATAAATGGAGGACGTTTGCAAGTCACTGAGTTTGAAAAATCCAGAAAGTGAAAAATAACATTTCATTGTAAGATTCCATTATTCAAAAGCTCAAGTGCAAAATAAATTACGATGATCCGAAAGGATTATTTACCATTTGGAAGAGCCCAAGCAACCGCAGCTTGCGTTGTGACTTGTGAGCAACCGCAGCTCAATCTTATACCCTCTCTCTTCACACACGTTTTCCTCTCCTTTGAGCTGTGCTGTACCTGGAGGTCACTCGGGCTGAGTGTCCATTTCTGGATGTTTTTCAGTTATATACATGCTCCCCATGTCTACCTGAACTCTGGCTTAAACAAAAACAAGCAAACACCTAAATTATAAGATCTAACTGTTAAGGCAGAATATGTTGTAATCTCTTAATAATCAGGTCTGGGGTCGGGGAGTTAGCTCAGTGGTTCCAGCGTCTGTCTTGCAAGTGCAAGGGCCCCGGTTCGATCCCCAGTAACCACATACAGTACTGGGCATGGAGACTCACCCCAGCAGCAACCAGTACCACATACCACAGTGCCGGGCGTGGTGGCTCATGCCTGTCATCCCAGCACTTGGGAGGCAGAGGCAGGAGGATTGCTATGATGTGAGTTGGAGGCTGAGCTCAGGGCCAGCCTGAACCACAAAGCGAGACCCTGTCTCAAAAATCCTAAAAAAAAAAAAAAAAAAAAAATCAGGTCTGAATGACAGTTCACATGGCCTGGAAAGAGGGAGCTGTGTTGCCTCCGGGAACAACTTGACACTCAAATCCAAAAGTCAAAAGTCACTGCTTCGTTGAAGCCTCATTATCAATTATCTTTCTGGAATATTCAGGAAGAGAGTGATGGACTTCAAAAAATAAAATCTTCATTTCTTTGAATTCATTAGTCTGACGGTATTCTTTGCTTTGAAATGAGTAAAAAAATAATTTAAAAAGCAATAATATGATCATGATTGCATCTGGAGGTGTAATGGTAATTTTCAAGAGTCTGATATTTATCAGAAATTGTGAACAGTATGTTTTGTTTAGGTTTTTAAAAATTTAAGTCTTTGGTGGAGTAAGTTCATTCTGATTCTTTTTTTAAAAAATTGAGGAAAACTTACATACAAATTCTGAAATTTATAATGACAAACACTCTTTATAAGACTTATTAAGATATAGATGCTGACCCTGAAAATCTTACCCCATCTAGGTGCGCACTATCCTGATTTCTATCACCAAAAGTAAACTTGGCCAGTTTTTGAACTTCGTATGAATGGCATAATAATATACATTTTTGAAATTCATTCTTAAGAGCCTATTTTCTATTTTTGTGTGATATTTCATTGTATGACTATACTATAATTTATTCACTGCTATTTTTGATGGATATTTAGACTGTTTCCTATATTGGGCTATTGTAAATAACAATTATCACTCAGTGTTCCTATAAGACATTTGATGAATATATGAGCTAGTTTATCTCTGTTATATACCAAAGTATGGAAATGCTGGGGTTAAGGAATATCAAGTCTAATTTTAGTAGATACTATAAGTTAGTAATTTATACTTCCACCAATGGTAGATAATACTTCTTGGTAACACATAATATCCACTGTCTTTCTAATTCTAGCCTTTCTTGGTACAATTTGGTAGTCTTTCATTATCATTCTTATTTGCAATTCTTTGTTAAAGAGCACACTTATATGTATATTTTCTTCCAAGAAGTGTCTTACATTGGTCAGGTTATCTTCTTTATGCATTCTTTATCCAAACAGGATATAGTTCTTGGACATGTTTGTATTATAAATATTTTTTCCATTTATGGCTCATGTTTTCTTAATCATATCATTGAAAAAAACAGAAGTGTTGCATTTTGCTGTCATTCACAAGCTATTTTTCTCTTGTATAGGTAATATCTTCTAAGATATATTTGCTTTCCCCAAGACAAGAGATATCTTGTGTGTTTTCTTCTGAGAGCTTTACAGTTTTAGGGTCTATATTAACCCCATGGTGCATCTTGCATTGTGTGTGTGTGTGTGTGTGTGTGTGTAAACTTTTGGTAGAGAATATGCTTCCTCTTCCTCCTGTACATGTAATAGTAGTTGTCCCTCTTGCACATATTGGCTTTTCTCACTCAGTTATTTTGGTGCCTTTGGAGAAAAAGATATATGAACATGCGCCTAGTTCTATTTCTGGACCATAATTCTCTCTTACTGATCTATTTGCTAATCTCTGTCCCTCTATTTTGCTACCTGGACTATAGCAGCTTTATACCAACCCAGGTAGGGAGAAAGTATGAACTCTCCCACTTTCTTAGTCTTCTTCCAAATGTCTCACTAACTTAGACACTTATATTTCTGTCAGTTTTTGATATGTTAAGTACATTAACTAATTTTGGAAGAACTGGCATCTTAGCAACACTGAATATTTCAACCCATCATCATAGGCCATCTCTCATCTATTAGGGGCTTTGATTTTCTTTCAACAGTATTTTGTGGTTTTTCAGTCTAGAGATTTTGCATGCACTTAAATATATTCTGACAATTTTTTTAACTTATGCTATCATAAATAATGTTTTTCAGATTTAATTTTTAATTGATTGCTTACAGCATACAGAAATACAATTGCTCCTACAACTCTGCCAAATTTGTTTGCTAGTACTATCTTTTTGTAAATCCTTCACAGTGTAAAATGTTGATGCTCATACTCAATAATTTTATTGAGATTTGTCCAGTCCATTTATTACTTCCTTATAGAATCTTATTACAGTGGGTAAAACTTTGAATTCAATATCAGATAGAAATGATTATATTATATATATCCTGATCTTGGTATAAAAGTGTTAAATATTTTACCATGAAGTACTGTAGAACCTTTCCTAAGTTGCAAAAGATTTCCTATTTCTACTTATCTGAGATTTTATAACTAGTGTGCATTAAGTTTTGTCAAATGCAATATATATATATATATATATATATATATATATATATATACTGATTTGATATTTTCCATTTAATATGATGAATCACTTCAACTGAATTTTGCATATTTATACTCAACCCTTGATATGAATTATTTTATGATATGGTTAGATTTGACTTGCTAATATTTTAAGGTTTTTCCATCTGTTTTCATGACAGAAATTATGTGTAATTTTCTTTACTTGAAAGATTTTGTGAAGTTTTGCCAGGGGTTATGTTGCAAAATTTCCATCTTGCTCTCTGTTAAAAAAAAAAAAAAAATTGCCTGGTGTCATTGATTTGTGGAATCTGAAAGAATTGCCATCTCTTAAAAGAGAAAAGGGAACTAAAATCAGAAATAGATATGAAAGCACCCAACATGAAGGTTTCTTCATGAGATGAGTTCTAGAAAACATTCAAATTTTAAAACTAGATATATGAATATTCAGATAATTTTTCTGGTGTTTGTTTAGGTAATTTATCTTTCAGTATATTTGACAATTTTATCCATGGTGTCAATTTTATTGGCATACATTGTGCCTAATATTTTTTATACTTTGACATATGTAAGATTTTATAGCAATGGTCCTTTTCCATTTGTACTGTTTCCTCTCTTTGATACTACAGGCAATTTTGTTACTTTTTCAAAGAAGCAAATGCTCTCTTTATTAACTCTGTGATATTATCTTTGTTCTATTTTGCTGACACTCGGTTTTATATTTATGACTTCTTACTATCAATATAATGTGCTTCAGTTTTTTTGACTTTGCCCAGATTTTTAAGGTAGAAACATAGATAACTTGATTTTATTTCTTCATTTCCTTCTTCTAGGAAAATATTTGAAGCTATAAAATTACCTCTAAGCACTGCTTTAGGTGCATGTATCAAACTTTCCTGTGATCATTCAAGGTAAAAAAAAAAAATCTCTTCTTAACCTGAAAAAAATCATTATTTTCCTTTGTTTCTTCATCTCCAACACGAGATCTCTAAGGTCCTCTTACATGTATCATTTTCTGATTACTGATTGGTTGAACATTTAATTTTTATTTGTACAAGTAATTATCTGCAAGTAATTATCTGTCAAATCTGATATATCTGTTAAATCAAATATACTGAACATTAATGTCTATTAAAGTATCAAAATATCTTTCAAACTGAAGATACTGAATTTGGCGTTGCTTCTCAGTAACTCTGTAAAAATGTGTAGTGCTATTGGAAGTGAATCACATCTGTTAACAATGGAAGATGGAAACCAGAGTCATCAAAATATAGACATACAGGGCTGTGGTTGTAGCTTAGTAGCTGTTCCCTTGCTTATCATGCCTGAGGCCCTGGGTTTGATACCTAGCTCCACAAAACCCAAAAATTATAGATATACAGTTTGTGTTTATGTCTCTAGAACGACTATAAACTCCATAGGTTAACATTCTAAATAAAAAAGCTATACTGAGAAATAAAATATTCTAAAAATGTATGCATTAAAAAACCTTCTCTGAAGAGGCCTAAGAATTAGCACATTCTTATCTCTTTTTGGTACAGAACTTCAAAAGACATGTGGAATTTCCTGAGTGACAGAACCCGGGAGAGACCCGCTATTAGCTTCAGGAGGGGGTTTCTCACCAGGAAGACCAGTCTCACGATTAGAGTTGGAACTAGGAGCCAGTATAACGCCCTAAGAGAAGAGGCACACTGCTGTTTGAGTTCAATCACATGGAAAATAATTTAATCAGTAGTGAAATCCTGATAAATACTCCAGACGCTGAAGCAGTGCAGAACCTCCTGGTTGATGAACACACTGATAGGCCTTGACCAGGACATTCCTACCACACATGAAAAAGGCATGGGGCTTCCATGTCAGGGACTTCCCTGGTCTTTCTCTAAGTACCACTTTGACTCTTACAGGATTCAGAGCCAATTTCTGTGAATTATTATCTTATAATAAGCCTGTAAGGACCGCACTTCTTCGGTTCTGTGGTCTATAGAAATTACCAAATGTAGGGTCAGTGGTGAGGAGTGGATTTGCAACTGATTGGTGCCCTACAGCCCTCTTTGTGGCGAGCATCCAAAGCACAGCCAATCACGTGGGACACTGAGCCTCTCACATCTGGAGTGCGATGCTACATTGAGTGGTTGGCATTGCATTTGCGTGGCGGCTCCCCAGGCAGCGTGCAGGGGCAGTGGACCAAACAGGGACCCTGCGTGCGAACCAGGAAAATACTTGGAGCAGAGAACACCGACCATTCTCCAGCTCCAGGTTTGTTTTATCATAAACAGTATTTTGTTGTTATTGTTTTTGCTAAACCACCAGCTAATGTTGGATTTCTTATGTTCTACTGTGACTCTGCACAAGCAGATGAAATTCTGAGCAGCACAAAATACACAGAAGTGTCAAATGCCCTCTCTTTGCCCTTCATGTCATGAAAGCCATTTGCTGCCTCTGCTCTGAACTCTTAAGATCAGGCAATATTTCCAGTCTGTTTCTTTCTTTCTTGGCATTGAGATCCAAAATGTGATTCTTTAAAAGAGATTAACTATATAGGTTTACTTAATGTATTTATCTAAAAGATGGATAAATTCCCCCAAACTGCCACAAGTGTGTAGAAGCCCATTGTTAACAGTAAACACAATCTTTGGATCCTGTGTGGAAATGCTGTCATCACTGCACACAGTCACGCATCCAGAAACATTCGCACAGAGAGAAAGAGGCACCTGTAGGAAAAACTCCTCCATGAGGGCCATGGTCCACCTGTAGTGCAGCTGCCAGGTCTTGGCTGGGTGGCTGATGTCTGCTGCATGGAGAATCAGCGACATGGTCTTGGCTCTGTCGAGTCTGTCAGGGTAAGAACATGACCAGATGATCAGGACAGAGCGACTGATTGTCTTGGCCCACTCCAAACCCACAGAACTTTACTGTCACACACACACACACACACACACACACACACACACACACACACACACACACACACACACACAATACTCTACCCTTCGGGCTGCTGCAAACTGTTCCTTATGTTTTTAATCTGCTGGAAGTGACCAGACATATCCGTGGATAATACCATTTCAATCACTAAATTCCGAAGATCCCTGCAGGGGCATCAAAAAGAGAAAAATCACATTTGGCCCTTTGTTGGTCCAGATTAGATTTAGATTTAGATTTAGATTTCTCTAAATATTTCTAATTGCATTGTACTTTTTTCTAATGGATATGAACACAGATGGTGCTGGCTTGTAAACAGCTATGTGCTTACAAAAATTAAACACTCTTTTGTCATGGATTCTTATGGACTTAAGAAATTTCTAGCTTCTGTAAATGATGCTGCTCCCCTAAAGAACAAATATTTGCTTTTTTTTTAACTCCACCACGCTTCTTCCCAACTTATAATTCCTAAGTCTTATTTTTCTATATGAAAGTATCCTTGACCATTTTCAAGACACTATTCTAAGTGCACTGTGAAAGTCTTTTATTTATCTAACATATATTTGTAATATATAGTAAGTGTGTTCATGTTGGGAAATTGCTGAACCTTTGGAAAAAAAATGTAACTCAGTGATGTTTCAGAAACACTTTAGATCCATACGGTCAACATGACTAATAGGCTAAGGTTCTATAGAAAAACGAGGGATGGATTCTCAAGATCCCCCTTGCTACTTTGCACTTCACATCTCTTAAATAAAATGCCATTTATCCAGGATCATTCAAACCACGTACTGACCCAGAACTCAGCTGTAGTTGTTTGTCTGTACAGGAAAAGCCTGATCCTAATTTTCCACCACAAAGAGAACAGAATTGCTGCCCTATCACAGAGCTGTACACAGCTGAGTTAGACTCCAGCTGAATAGTTTGCACTCTTAGAGCTGGAACCTGATGACTTTTCTGCATCGTCCTCCCAGCATAACTGCCTGGCAGAAGCCAAGGGGATAAAGTGCTGAGGACTCTGTTTCAACCCCTCGGATCTGCCCTTGTCTAACACAGAAGCATTGGTGCTATTGAAATTTTCGATCCAGACACTAAATACGGTGACTGTACCACTAAGCTGATGTATGAATTACTCATTCTCTCATTAAAGAGAAACCAACTGCTCCACCCAAAGCTTACATTAATTATAATTAATTCACCCTTAATTTAGTAGCAATAGGTAAATCATCACTTTATACAGGGAATCATATTTTATTTTTACTCTGAAGTGTGGCCAATGAAGGTAAGCTAAATCAACATGTGGAATACATCTGTACCATGATCTCATATCAAAAATAATTTACCTAAAAATAACATAGTCAGAAGATTTAAAAATCACACAAATTAGAGTTTATTGTTATAGATTCTAGGCATTCAGATTCACTGAATTCACTTTTAGAGGCATGAGAAATCAAATTCTGCTAAAATTATAATATTGAGTAGCTTACTTGGAATGTTTGGTCCAACTATTATGGTAAAGAAAGCTGTTAGAAGTAGTTAATAAAATTATTATCAGTTACACTTTGTTTCTGAAATTATGTTAACATCTATACTAGAATTGTAACTAAGGAGAATGAGACTAAAGTTTAATAAATCTATGAAACCCAATATACTATGCTTTTTACATAAGCAATTAGCAAATACAAGATTTTATATCAATAAAATAGGCAAATCAATATGCAAGGGAAATACTACTTATGATAATTTTCTTGCCAACTTTTTACAGTAATGCATTTATTCTTACTGAAGCTCACTAGAAAATAGATATGCAGGCAGAAAATCTACAATTTTCAGGATATCCCTGTGTTATTTGTCAATAAAATGTTTCCAAGGCTTTTGAAGCAAGTAGATCTGTTGTTAAATTTTAGGGAAATGTTGAAACACAGCTATGAGAAAGACACAGTTAACTCAAAGGAGTCACAACAAATTAATATTAAAAGCATTACCTCTGATGGTGAGAATCATTGGTGAAAAATTAATAACCCACATGTAAATAATTACTCTCAGATCTTGGAAAACATATCCAAACACTGTCTACTTCTACCGAGCCCATCTGCTCCACCAAACCCGGAGTGGGACTTTTAAGTCCTTTTGCATTTAAATCCTGGCCTTCTAGGTTAGAAATCCTTCTCTGTGTAAATAAAAGGCCTTGACTGGGTCTCAACATATGTGCCTCTTGCTCTAACTTACAGCACTTTCTACAGCTCCCAAAATGAGCTCATGTTTCTGGAACTATCCTTTAAAAATAAGGAAGCCCCAGAAATGTGAAGATGTAGTTCTATGAGATTAAGGGCTATTTTGGACTGATTTTTACCTTGCTTGGTTTTGTTTTTATGTTTTTTATTTTTTAAAGGTATTTCTTGATTTTATGTCAGTTTTCTTCTGCACATTTCTTTTTACTTGAGGAAGAACACTAAAAAACCCAAAACTTTTGGTACTTATATTTAAGTAGAAATCTCATCCTTTGTCACTACAACAAGAACCTTGTTAAAAGTAATACAAGATATGTAGTTTTTTTAAAAGATAATATAGACTATTAGGGACATGTTTACATTGAAAAGATTTAATGCTTCTCTGAGACTCAGACTTAACTGGACACCCTTTACTTTTGTTTGCTAAATGAAGCAAATGATGACAGCCACAGGCTAAAAAGAAAGGTAAATGGGTTATGTGGAGTGCTAGTACTGGGTCTATAGTGTGTCATTTTAATCCTATGCAACATTCAGCATCACCAGATCATGTAACTTTTTTTTTTTTGATTCAGGTAATGATAACCATCATTTTTTATTGAAGTCTTTATTGGTACATTACATATATATAACATGATTGCACACCACGATGAGAATTTGTACCAGTATATGACACAACTTAATTCTCATTTGTTCCCATAGTCCTACCCACCCCCCCACCCCCCCATATACATAAACTTTGTTTCCTTTCTTTTGTGTTATAATCTCATTATTTTTTCCCCTTCATGTAACTTTTTAAACAGATCTCTCCAAGGGGAGAAACATACAAGATATTTCCCTCCACACTTGGCCTTCTTTAGTATAGTTGTTAATTTTCATCCCAAATAATTTTTTCTTTTTAAAGCTATGTCCCACATATAGAAAAATAATACAGGAAGGAATAAGCAGAATGTTAGGATTTTGAATTTATTCAAGACCACATATTGGTACAAACTGGTAAACTGCAGATAGTATAACTCTGTATTGTACTGATCATGTGGCGTGTGGATTCACACCTGTGTGAGGAGGTTGAAATGATTGAGAGACATTTCAGACCCGTCAAACACAGCCAGGCACCTGAAAAGCTTCCAGCACCAATGCTCAGACTCATCTGGCCAAGTGTGATCAAGGCAGGGTGTTTATTTTCTTTACTTTGAGTTGCTTAACTTATTGTTTTTCTGAAATTAAATTTCCCTTAGGTTTCCCCTGAAACTCACCTCCAGTCATCTTTGGATAAATTCACCAGGATATTCATTTCTTCCTCTTGCATGAGGCGGTAAGCCGCGCTCACGTGATGATTCTCAAGGACGGAGCGGTCATTGTACAAAATGGCGACATCTGATCTGAGAATGAAAGACAAAGTCCAGTGCAAGATTTGGTTTGATGTCATGAGAAAAAAGTCACTCAGAGCAAGTCATTTCACTAGTGAAAATCCTATAACTGAACATGTACAATTATGGAAGTTGTTTCTTATATAAATACGTATGTTTAAATTTCACAGACTGTGTATTAAAGCAAGTCTAGTTTCAGAGCAAAATTGCAGAATGTTCAGAGATTTCCCATACACTTTCTGCCTCCACACGCATAACCTCCCCCGTTTTCAACATCTCCTACAGAAACATATTTTTATTAGAGTTGAGGAGGCTGACATGATATCACTCACTGACCAGCTTCCCTCTTGAGGTCTAAATACAATGTATAATGCCATGAGGTTCTACTGCACTCTCCTTAGAGTAGTTTTACTCCCCGAAGACACCTCTGTATTCAGACTCTATGTTTGCCCCCAGTGCTTGGTAATGATGGATCTTTCTGTCATTTCTACGGTTTCACTTCTGTTCCACATCCTCCTCAGCACGGTCTTGCCCTGTTTGCATTTTCATTACTCCCATGGACATGCAGCAGTATATGTCTCTTCCATTCTGATCTCCTCATAAACATGTGGTATAGAACATCTTTCACACGCTTCTATGTTCTCTCTAGATCTTATTTACTGAGATACTCCACAAAATCATTGGCTTTTGCTTTAATCAATTTGTTTGTTTTCTTATGGTTGAGTTCTATGCATTCTTGGTTATGGTCCTTTATTAGAGGTATACTTGGCAAATATTTTCAGTCTGGATATTTTCATTTTCTTCACAGTGTCTTTGGCTTCCATTTTTATTTCATTGAAATCTAGTTTATTATTCCTTCATGAATAGTCATACTCTTTTTTAGAGTGATTACTAACCCCAAAGTCATTTACATTTTCTCCTATTTTATCTTCTAGGAATTTCAAGGTTTGTGTTATATTTTTAGGTTTCTCGAGTGCTGGAATTACAGGCGCGAGCCACCACGCCCGTTGCTGCTGGCCACGCCCAGTATTGTTATGTGATTACCGGGGATCGAACCGGTCCTTGCTCTTGCAAAAGAGATACCGGAACCACTGAGCTAACTCCCCCGGGGCCCCCTGTAGCTTTAGGTTTGTGATCCATTTAAAGTCAATTTTGTGAAAGCTGCAAGGTCTGTGGCTTGGCATCTACATGATGCCATATCACAACCTCCATCATCTCTGAGACCCCCATTCGTGAGGTGGAGAAAGAACCACTTGCAAGACGGACACGAGCCACAAGCTGCACTGTGAACCCGGGCACTCCGCGCCGATGCCACCGGCCCGTGGGTCTCTGAGCCCCCCGCCCCCATCGGACTGCCAAATTCTCCGGTTTGCCCTGGGATATTATAGAAAATTATTTGTATGATGAAAGAAAATAAAACACACCTCGTGGCAAAAAAAAAAAAAAAAAAAATACTTGAGAATGAGTACAGGATGGGGGCTGTGAGGCACATGGTGAGTGGTGTCCTGTTGCTTACCCACATGGCAGAAGGCACTGAGTGGTAGAAGGGAGTCCAAGACAGCAAACCCACTTCTAAGAGCCTTTTGATTATAGTGTTAATTTCTTTGCAAGGATAGAGTCTTAGAACCTACATGCTTCCCATAAAACTTCACCTTAACTGACTGTTGTATAAGGGAGTCAGTTTCCAATACTGTTTCCAGAATTTCCAGAGACATATTCAGATGAGATCAACCTTGTTCAAGGTGAGATGGCTGTAGATTTGCATATGATGTTAGTTATACACTTTTTCCCTAGCTTATTTATTTACATTTTTAATTATCAGGTAAAATTGCATGCGTATGTCATGAATATAATCACGTTTTGAGATATGCATACGTTGTGGACTGGTTAGATTTAATTAACATTAGGATCACAGCGCCCAGTTATTTTCATGGTGAAAATATTTGAAATCTACTTTCTAAGCACTTTTAAGAACATAGTCCATTGTTATTAATTGTAGTCATCGTACTACACAACAGAGCTCCTTAAAATTACTCCTCCTAACTGAAATGTTGCTCTTTTGGTCAACAATCCCTGTAGCCACTATTCTATGCTAAGAGGTATTCTCTATTAAGTGGAGGAAATTTCACCCTATTCCTAGCTTACTGAATGAGTGCTAAGAGGTTATCAAATGCTTTTTCTGCATCTGTTGACATGATAATATGACTTTTCTTCTTTAAGCTACTAGGGTGATGGCTTGTACTAATTGCATTTCAAATGATGAACCAGGTAAAATAGTTCCTATTTGGACATGGTGATTATTTTTTCTTTCAACTACCATAATTTAAATACATTCATATCTTTTTCTTTCAGTTTGTAACCTATCACCGTGAGATATTCTAGGTATAAAAAAAAATAATCCTGATGCACTCAGTGAATGAATAATACCTTTCATAACTAGTGGAGATAGCTGATCATCACCTTCCTTTGGACTAAAATTATTTTGGGTAGGGAGTAGAGGGATGATGAAAATCTTTGTTCTATTTGTGTTTCTATTTTTTATTTCCTATATCATGTTGTGATTAAATATGAAAAAAAAATTTTGCTTTAAATGAAAATGAAAATCATTTTTAATCAAGGCTTAAAATGTTTCAGTATCAGGACATTTTATTTTTAAAATGATGACTTCATCAAGGGAAACTTTTTGTTTATCACCTGCTTATATTTTCACGTAATGTGATCACAAAACTACCTCAAGTTCCTCTGATAAATTTAACATTCTAGGGTAAAGTCTGAAACTGTCCAAGTATTCTCATTTGCATATTTCCGTCTGCTGTCTTCCTGGGTTTCAGAGCATTTCACGCATGAAATGAAAATAGAACCACTATGCTTAAGGTCCTAAAAGGATAACCCAGTTGTCAAAGTAGAAGCAGGCAGGGAAAATTCATAGCAAAAGAAAAATCGACTTAAAAATTGTAGCAATGTTACCATATTGCCTAGCACTGAGCTCATCCATACTCCTTCCTCCTGGTAAATACATTTCCTATCAGGTACCAAATTGCTTTGCTCAAGATTGGTTCAAATCTGTGCACAGTCTGAGCAGCTTAGTGACTTAGGGAGAAGTTATCTCAAAACAAAAGATCTGGTGATATAACTCAGTGTAAAGCCACGGGGTGCGCCCCCTAGCGTTGGAGAGGGGTGGTTTCAGGTTTAGAGATGGTAGAGTCCTGGTTATGACTTTGTGCTCCCTGACACTGAATTTTTTTACTAATGAAAAAGCAAAGACAAAAAAAAGTGGCCAGTAGAACAAAATGGGTAGCTATATCTATGTCAATATACTTTAATATTACAACTGTTTTACTCTCTACGTGTATACCATAATATCATGTCATATATATATATATATGTATAATTTTTTGTAAAAAAAAAAAGAAAATTATTTTTCATAAAAATAACTAAAGAAATATGGCATCTGCTGTAAACATTTTATTCAAGATCTCTACCTGGTAGTCTACAAGCTAAACCAACCTTTATTATAAATATAGAACAAGAAGTGATCAATTAGGCACTAGAACAATTACAGTCTTTTATTTCCAACACTATGATAAAGGTGAAAAATGTATATTTAACTAATCATTCATATTTCCAATGTAAACTTTGTTTTCAGTATACTTAGTTAAGGCCTAAAAATCCCTACTCACTAATCACAGTTCAAGATGGAAAAAACTGATTTAGAGAAGTTTGTACATGTAATCCTTGATTGAGGGATATTTAAACAGATCTCTGGCCTGAATACAAGGCCATTCCATGTTCATGGGAAAAACTCATTTTCCAGAAATTTTATTTGTACCATGTGGATCAGATATAGCTATACCATATTTTTCAACGCAATTACATGGGGTGTCAGATCAATTCCAAGTAAGTATCACTGTCTTCATCTTTTAGAACTAAGCCAAGATGTGATGAGCCAGATTCAATAGTAGCAAACTGTATGGTTTTGTCTCACAGGTCTAACAAGGATGCTGAGAGTACAGGATGGTCTTAATGGTTGAGAAGGTCTTTAACTGCTAAGAAAAGAACAAAACTCTAAGCAACAGCTAGTATCCATGGTAACATGTAGCTCGGCATTTTCTAGTCACAAAAAGGAAATTATTTTCATTTACACTTTCAAGGATCATATGCATTAGAATGTTCATACTGAACTCAACTCCAGCCTGTTCTAAATTATTTTTCAGTGATTTTGCATGATACAGTAAATGAGCTTCTTGTTAGAAAAGCATTTCAAATAACAATGACTAATACAAAATACAATAGTATTATTGATATCAATTACATTGACCTCATTTCTCTTTCTGCAAAATGTGAAGACAATAGACATTTAAAGCTTATTATATTGTTGCATTTTATCATTATTATGCCTGCATTCATTTCATATTTGTTCAGAATTAACCCATTAAGTAATTGATCCTGCTAGACAATTTGTAAGAAAATAAGAAAAAAAACTAAATTTGGTTTTATTTTTAAATAAAATTTAAAACATTTTAAATTTTGGGTTTTTTTATGCATAGTTTCTTCAGGAAAGATTAATTTTTCCATCCCACTTTCCCTCTTCCTCCTTGTCTTCATCTTGCTCCTTCTTGACCATCTTTCTTTCCACCTCCTCCACAGATTAAAGCACAGATAAATTAGAACTCTTCATCCACTTGAAATGATTAGTAAAAAAGAGAGAAATCTAGAAACAATATTCCAATACAGCATCTTAAAGGAAATCAATCACTTTCTTCTCCAAATAGTAAAACTATTGTCCTGTACGAAGCCTGATAAATAATAACTTGTTTTCAACAGAAATGCACATGGATTCCATGCATGTAAGGAAGATTTGATAAATAAAAATGATAAGCATAGTCTTCTTTTCCTATAATGGTTATCACAAATAAAATTAAAACAATTCCTTATACTCTGTAAATGTATATACATGAATAATATTCCTGCTGTTCTACCAGGTTCCAGCAAACTGGCTTTCTTTTCTTTTCATTTTCCATCTCTCTGGGAGGCTTAGAATTCTTTTCTTCCAAGAATAGAGAGAATGTCTTCCCCGACATTTCACTGTTTGAATTTCAGCTCTTTCTCTGTCTCCATCAAGGGCCCATGATATGCAGTCCCATCCCATTTTAGGCTGTAGAGGCTGGAGCAGCTGTGTGTCTGTCCCTGGCTGTGAGGGCCGAGGTACCAGTAACAGGACTGTGTGTCCCTCTCGCTCCAGTTCTCAATCCTCACACTGCTGTCACCTCACCATATATAGAGAGAAGTCACATTAACTCTACAGAGCTTTGATTGTTTTTTCAGTCTTACCCTCTGAGACTTGGTACCAGTGACCTATAATACAGATTTCAGTCACTTGGGATAATTTCAAGTTCTAAAATATGGAATAGTTTAACAAATGTTTTCAGTACTTCACACTCAGGGCATGACCCAGAAGGATATAAGATGCTACAGGCTGAGCAGCTTTCCTCTTCCATGTGCTTCCACTGCGCTATTTCCACCCTGATTTGAATCCTCTGAAAACTGGGAACAAAAATAAATGTCTTATCTTTTATCTTGCAAGTGTCAGCATTGTGTCCCAGTCATAGGAAGGTGATAAATGCAGAATTGTGGTGGCTGGACTAGGGTGACTATACCTGCCCACGTGGTTTGTCAGAGGAGTTTGGAAAGATATGGAGATGCCACCTAGAGAAACTCTAGAATTCGGCAATGTGCGTTTAGTGGGTGATTCTGGTTGGAGGTCAGAAGACCTAAATGCTCATAGGAATGTGGACAAGTAATGGTGACATTTCTAAGGTTTCAATGTGAAATGAGCACTCCATCAGAAACTGGACTACTGTCCACACATTCTTCACTCCAAAAAGAACTTTTGTCTACATTTTGTATGTGCTCTAAGACTTTCTATAAAGCTGGATTTAAAAGTGGCAGAGTGAGTGATTTCGCAGAAGAATGAACCTCTTTTTCTTTAAGTTGTAGGTATTTGGTATTATTGTGCAAGGGATGAAAATGTGACTAATGCGATCCGTAGAGATGTACTATAAAGTGAGACTCAAACCAATATGACTGATATCCTTACAGAAAGGTGAGACAGTGAGGGGTATGTGCACAGGGAAAAAGACCAGGCGAGGACACAGCAGGCTTCCAAGTTAGGAGCAGGAGCTTCAGAAGAAGCCATATCTG
>PVIR01035304.1:0-16560 GCA_004026965.1 Petromus typicus | reverse complement strand
AGCCCTTAGCTTTCCATAGCTCCTCAGCACTCAGGAGACAGAGGCAGGAAGATTGCCTCGAGTTTGAGGGTAGCTGGCCTGGGCTACATAGTGAGTGCAGGGCCAGTCTGAACTACAAAGCAAGACCATGTCTCAAAAATAAAAAATAAAAAAAGAATAATGAGCTGAGATTTTGAAAAAAGAATAGGCTGAGTTTCTTTTATACGCAGAGAAAGAAAATGACAAATAGTACAATCTTATTATCTTATTATCAATTATCTTATTATCTTATTATCAATTGGTCCTATATGGATACAGAGAATGACTCAAGCTGTCAGCTTTTGTTTTCTGTCTTCACTGACATGAACAATGGTCTATATACAGACTGATAGTGGGAGGAGTAAAAGAAATAATAGGAAAAAACTGAATCTCAAGACAGGGGAGGAGACTGTAATCGGAACCTCTGCCTGCTATGAGCAAATTCAGATCTCAGGGTCAGATTTGAGAAGATTTATTACTATCTTTGCTGAACTGTAATCTTTTAAGTATGGCAGATATGAAAATCTATAGACAATCTAGGTATAAAGTTGCAACATTAAAAAGGATATAGTAGTATGCCTTAGGTTTTTAGTAAATTGATTTAATCTCCACAAAAGACTCCAAAAATCACTTTAAAAGATTTACAGATATCTACAAAAGATGAACAGTAAAGTTTATGTGGATTCTCCAAGAATTCATTTTTGATAACTCAGGTCCCACTACTGGTAGGAATGCTACACATGCATATTAGGAGAATGCCTGAGCTATATATAATCTGTGTCTATATTATATGTCCATGGTACATTTGTCAGTCATTCTGTTACTATCCTTTGAGACACAAAGGAGAATTGGATTATAGTATGGCTACTGTTATTCAACACCAGAACTCAATCTTACCTTAAAGTCATTGGCACCTTTGTGGGAAATCTCTTACAGGCTGCTGTTTTTTCACCCCGCCTCGCTCAGCAGTTTAACACCTCCCCTTTACTTTTCACTCTCAGCTAATAACCTTGTTGTTATTTCACCAAGAAAATAGTAACACTGAAAAAGAACTTCTTGGTCTTCCTCTGCAGAATAGTCTAATCTTCCTACATCTATGCTTATGTATTCTGACATTCTTCTTATCATATTAGAGACCTGTTACTATTCTTCCACTTATACATTGAATTCTCTTTATTTTGCTTTTACTGTTTTTTGTTTTTTTGAGACAGGGTCTCATTTTGTAGTTCAGGCCGGTCCTGAACTCACTATGTAACCCAAGCTATCCTTCAACTTGCAGCTGTCCTCTTGCCTCTGCCTCCTGAGTGCTGGGATTACAGATGTGAGCCACTGTGCCCAACATTGTGGTATGCGGTACCGGGAAACTCCGGGCCTTGAGCTTGTCAGATAGATGCCAGAACCACTCAGCCAAATCCCTGGCACACTTTTACTGTTTATAGAAGAGGGTGTGTGTGTGTGTGTGTGTGTGTGTGTGTGTTTTACTGGAAATTGAACACAGAACCTTAGCAATGAGCTGCACCCCCATTTTTCATTTTGAAACACAATCTTACTGTTTCTCTAAGTTGTTCATACTGAACTCAAACTTGTGATCTTTGTGCCTCTTAGAATAGTAGGATTGTAGCTATGTGCCATCATACAAATATTTTTCATTTTAGTTTTTTTTTTTTTTTTTTAGGTTTTTTGAGACAGGGTCTCGCTTTGTGGTTCAGGCTGGCCCTGAGCTCAGCCTCAAACTCACATCACAATTCTTCTGCCTCTGCCTCCCGAGTGCTGGGATTACAGGCGTGAGCCACCACGCCCGCACTGTGGTATGGGGTACTGGTTGCTGCTGGGTGTGGGTCTCCACGCCCAGTATTGTCATGTGGTTACCGGGGAATCGAACCCGGGCCCTTGCGCTTGCAAGACAGGCGCTGGAACCACTGAGCTAACTCCCTGGCCCCTCATTTTAGTTTTTTAAATCAAATTTTTTCTCTATTGGAACAACAGATTATATCTCAACTTACAAATATGTTCTGTCAGTTTTTAAAAAAATTTTCTGTCACAGGCCCTTCAAGTGATTCCACATTTCCTTGCATAGTTTATGTTAGAACTTCCTAAAAGAGCTGTCTAAACTATTTGCTTTCATTACTACATTACTCTTTCCTCATCCCTTGAGCACTTTTTGACAAGGTTGTCAAGAATTTCCCTGTAACTAAATCCAGTGGTCAGTCTCAGTCTTCCTGTGCTCTGTGCATCCGCATTTGTATGATTGCTCAATTTCTGTGTCGCACATTTTCATCTTGTGGGCCTGGAGACACCATTCTGATTTTTCTTCCACATCACTTGCTGTTTTGTCTTCTCCTCCTATGCTAGATACTCCTCTTCCTGCTTTAGTTATGCTTAGCCCAGGCAGGGCTTGCTCCTATACTCACATTTATTCTCCACCATTCATTTCAGCCTCATTGTCCACAGGTGGCTTTTGTCAGCTGTGTTACATGGTAGGAATTATGTGACAGTCCCTCATCTCAGTGAGTTCTCTTGAACAGAACTGCTGTGGGTTATTTCATCTCCTCTAGCCTTCTGGCTTCAGAAATACAGCTACATGCTGAGGATTTCCGAATCACTTCACCAGTTCCAGCCTCCCTGCTTGGACTCAAGTTTTGTGTCTCCAGCTGCCTACTTCACATCCCTTCGTTGGTTTCTAATAAACCTGGAAACTTAACATGCCTGAGATGGAACTGTTTTCATTTTTAATTTGCTCTTCTGTCATCTTACCTAGAAGTAAACAGTATTATTCTCATAGGCTGGAAAACCTGTAGTCTTTTGGGGGGAGGAGGCTGCATTCTGAGGAAGAAATATTTCCGGGGGAGCACTTTTTCCCCTTTTCATACAGTACTCCAGTTCCTGCAAAGTAGTACCGAATGACTTGCTTCATTGTGTTGTGTTGTCACTCTTGACCTCCTTATCTCTTGCATTCAGTATGCAAAATATCAGGCAGACTTTATCTCAGTTCCTTCAAGTGCACATTTTCCAGATGCCAGCAAGACCTCTTTTTAAAATTTCTATTTGAGCTTTTGCTCAATGTTCACCTCTTCAGACCTTCTGAAGTGGCATTACTGTTACCCTGTTACTTACGCTGCTCTACGTTTTCCATAGCCCTTAGCATTCCCTGTCATAATATATGTTTTTGTCTTTATCTACCCCACTAGCATGCATGAAAGTGGGGATTTTAATTTTGTTCTGTACTCAATGCCTGAAATAATAGCTGGCATATATATAGTAAATATTCAGTGAACATTTGTTAAATTACATAACATAATGATGAAATTTCTAGTGCTAACCTTAAAAGTTCATGCTAATACATTAAATCAGGGTTTTATTGTTTTGGTTTTTGCTGTTATTATTTAGCTTATTCTTATTTTACATTTAAACTAGTCACTGTATGAGAAAAAGTAATTATTTTTCTGAGATGATATATTTGTATTTTTATAGGCATTTGTTATACTTTTCATTTTGGATGAATGTTAAAATACAAACATTCTAGGAATATTGCTGTGGAAGTTTTATTGTAACAGTAGTTAGTTGTTTTAGAAATGAAAAATTATAAGCCAGGCATAGTGGCACACACCTGTAATCCCAGCACTCAGAAGGGAGAGGCAGGAGGATCCCTATAAGTTGTAAGACAGCCTGAGCTACATAGTGAGACCCTGTCTCAAATGAATGAAAGAAAGAGGAAATTATAGTAATAATGCTGAATTTAAATCTTGGCATTATAACAGTAAAAAAGTAAAGAAATATTAAGATAGGATGCTTGACCTAAAGGAGCTTGTGGTCTCATGGGTGAGACAGCTGTGTAGATGAATAAACTATACAGGGTGTTGGTTAGTTTGGAAACAGACAAAAATATGTATAATACCTTAATGACATTTAAAATTATTAAAATATATTTATAGGGCTGGGAATTTAGCTCTGGTGCCTGCCTTGCAAGCTCAAGGTCCTGGGTTTGATTCCAGTAATCACATACAACAATGCTGGGTGTGGTGACTCATGCCTGTAATCCAAGCACTTGGGAGGCAGAGGCAGGAAGATAGCTGTGAGTTCAAGGCTGAGTTTAGGACCAGCCTGAACTATAAAGTGAAACCCTGTCTCAAAAATTAATAAATAAATAAAAAACCGTAATAAAATATTCTAGTTCTAGTATACTGTTGAGTGATACAAGTTAGAATATAGTTGTGCATAAAGAAAAGTGTGAGAATTGAGAAGGGCACAGCTGACTCCTGGCATTAGAAATGTTTGTGGGTAAAGTGAAATTCCATGGTTGTCTAAGCTGGGATGGCAAACACAGACATGAAGAAGCCAGGCCAGCTTAAGAACATTATAGAAATCCATCAATTTGGCTTAGGAAGTGTCTCTCAGTCAAAGAGCAAAACAGTTCTAGTTGGCTACCAGCTTTCAGTTCATTAGCCAGACTGAATTAGCTGAAGTCATTTCAGCATTGTATGGTAACGTGGCTTTACCTTGCAGTAGTCTAGTATAGAGGATGTTGTATCAGAACAATTAATGCAACACTATTGGTAGTCTCATAATTTGACTAATAATTCCCTCTTCCATAATTTTATTGGTACATTTTAGATATTCATAATAATCAAATTCATCATTTGTACTTGTACATAATAGATCTTGATTCTTATTTCTTCCTTACTCCCCTCCCCTAACCTCCCTTCAACCCTTCTTCCCCTCTTTGTTTACAAAGGTTTCATTTCCATTTTTTTCTCTACCCATAATTTTAGAGTTAGGAACATATGCATGGTGTTGATTAGTCTGGGAGGCAGCAAAAACGGGCACAAAAGGTAGCCCACAGCTGTTCCATGTGGCTGAGTGGTTGGTACACTGACCTCTGATGCTGGTCCATGGAGTGAGTAATGAGACTGAAAGCTAGTCTGTGATTTCGCAGTGCTGTGCTCTGACGTGGGCTCCACCCACTGGAATTGAGTATTTCCCTAATTTACCCAAACCTGTGTTTTTATTGTAGCTCTGTCACATTTCTTGCTTGCTCTGTCCTGAAGTACTTTGCCTAGCTGAAAGGAGCTTAATCATTCTGTAGATTTGAGCATTTTTTAAAAAAAGGTCACTTATAAAAACACTCAGGATTCAAAATAAACTTTCATAACTATAAGAAGGAAACATTTTTCATGTTTCTTCCTGGTAAATCTACAGAGAAAACAGGTAACTAAAGAGAAGCATCTTGTTGCTATTCCAGAAGAAGAAACTTTCCTTTAGTGTTCTAGAAATAGTTTTCATTATATTGTACATAAGAGATAAATTCATGAGAGAATTCAAAAGTATGAAATTTGGTGTTAATCATTATTTGGTTTTAGTATTTTGAGTTGTATTTTATTATTCTGAGTTCTTACATATCCTCAGATACCTTTTAGCCCCTGCCTTAGTCACCTTCCTCATTGTTGGGACACAATACCAACACCTACAATTTAAAGAAGAGGTTAATTTGGTTCACATTTTAGTCCATACTTCACTGGAGCCAAAGCAGAGTGGCCTGGTGACGGTGCATACCAGAGAAAAGCTGGGGAGAGCTGCTCCTAGCATGGTGGTGGGAAAGCAGACAGGAAAGGAAAAGGTGGGCGAGGAGACAAACCCTTCCAGGTGGGGCCCTCAGTGACTTACCTGTTAAAATCAGGCCCTTCTAATACGAAGCCCACTGTAAACCTCCATAATCCAATTACCTTCCAAGAGCCCATCTCTGAGTACACGAGCCTATTGGGAGATATTGGTATGTAAACCATAACAGTCCAACAGGAGAACAGTAATTTGGTTATCCATAGGAACTTTGACATGAGCACCTTTTTTCTTGGTGTATTTAGGTGATACTCTACCACCTCTTAGAATCCAGTGTCAAGACCGATACCAGTATAATTATCTTTGTCATTCACTTGTGACTCGCCTGGAATTTGTAAGTTAGGAGTTGGGAGAAGGGTAGCGAGCCATGATTAGGGTCTGTTATAGTTTGGGTCTGGATGTCCCCCAAAGCCTTACTGGGTCAGAGGCTGCTAAATCTGGAATGTGTGATGGGGGGATTAAGGGCGTGTGATTGCCAAAACACTAGTGAGTGAGAGGTTTAGCACCACTCTCTTCTGAGTAGTCTGGATGGGATAAAAGAGGTAGAGACATTGGAGAAGTTTCTGTTTTGTTGCCTTTTCTCCTTGTCTGTGTCACATTGTTTCTCCTCTGCAATGGCTATTTACCATCCCTGCCTTAGACCCAACTGATTATGGACTGAAACCTCTATGAACTATAAGCCAAATAAACCCTTTCCCATCTAACTTTGGATGTTGAGCATTTTATCTCAGCAGCGAGAGAAAAGTAATGCAGAAATTTGGTACCAGGAAAGTAGGGTTGTTGCTGTGATATTACCTGGCCATGTGGCTCAAGAACCTTTGGAACTGATTGGGGAAAGGGGAAGATTAAGAAAGATTTGGATATATTGGCTACAGAAATAGAGCTGGAATGCCTTAGCCAGTTCTGTAAGGGAGAATCTGGTCAGAACTCAGAAGACCAGAAGGCTGGTAAAGATACAGAAAAGGAAGTTTCTGCTGGAAAGAAGGACTTCATTGGCTGTTAGACTCCAGATAATGTGTGTTATGGCTTGACAGAAAGTTTGTCTGTATTTTGTTTGTGTCCAGAGACTTCTCCTGAGACTGAGATTAGGGGAAGTGGATTAATTAATCTTGCAAATAATTTTCAAAGCAGTAGAATATTGGAGTGGTGGTATGGCTACTACTATAGGGGCTCTTAACTAGATCTGTGTTGAGAATCAAGAGCAAAGATCCCACTAGAATGATTTAAAATGTGTTGTCAAGAACGGAAGCTCGACGGGCTGGGGAGTTAGCTCAGTGGTTCAGGCGCCTGTCTTGCAAGCTCAAGGACCCGGGTTTGATCCCTGGTAACCACATACCATACTGGGTGTGGAGACTCACGCCCAGCAGCAACCAGTGCCACATACCACAGTGCCGGGCATGGTGGCTCACGCCTGTAATCCCAGCACTCGGGAGGCAGAGGCAGGAGGATTGTGATGTGAGTTTGAGGCTGAGCTCAGGGCCAGCCTGAACCACAAAGCAAGACCCTGTCTCAAAAAACCTAAAAAAAAAGGAAGCCATGGGAGCTACAACCACCTGCAGTGCCACCACGGCAGAGCCACCCAAGCCCTTTGGAGTTCACAACTTGCCACAGACTGCCTCCAATGCTGGAAGTGGAACTGTCCGGCTAGATTTTGGACTTGCTTTGGTCCCATTCCTTTGTGTCCCCTTGTTTGTAACTTTTGGAGCAAAAATGTCTATCTTGTGCCATTGAATGTTGGGAGCCTTTGACTTTCTTTTCATTTGTGTAGGGTCTTGCAGTCAAGTTTGCCTTAAATATCAGAGGAGACTTGGACTTTTCAGCAATGCTGAAACTGTTAGGACTTTGGCAACTCTTAGGGATGGAATTAATGCCTTTTTCAGAAAGGAATATACATGAGCCTTTGAGAGTACAGGGGTGGAATGTTTTGGTTTGAGTCTAGATGTCCCCCTAAAACTTCTTTCCGTCAAAGATAGTTGAATCTGAAATATGGGATGCTGAGTTTAAGGACATAGGATTACAAAGCCACTACATGTGAGTGAGAGGTTTAGCATCACTCTCATCTGGGTAGTCTGGATGGGATAAAAGAGATAGACTCAGAGAAATCTCTCTGCCTTCTTGCCTTGTCTGTAACAACTAATACAGATTCACAGCACTATGGCCCAGGAAACTCTGTTTTGTCTTGTCTTCTCTTCATCTTTAGTTTTTGTTCATTTGTTTTTGTTTTTTTGAGACAGGGTCTTGCTTTT
Organism: Petromus typicus; assembly: GCA_004026965.1. NCBI lineage: Eukaryota > Metazoa > Chordata > Mammalia > Rodentia > Petromuridae > Petromus > Petromus typicus. The sequence goes on along the minus strand of PVIR01035304.1, from coordinate 8,683 downwards.
TTGTTGTTCAGGCTGGCCCAGAGCTCAGCCTCAAACTCACATCACAGCAATCCTCCTGCCTCTGCCTCCCGAGTGCTGGGATTATAGGCATGAGCCACCACGCCTGGCACTGTGGTATGTGGTACTGATTGCTGCTGGGTGTGAGTCTCCACTCCCAGTATTGTATCCACGCCCAGTATTGTATGTGGTTGCCAAGGATCAAACCGGGGTCCTTGCGCTTGCAAGACAGGCGCCAGAACCCTGAGCTAAATCCCCAGCCCCATCTTTAGGTTTTTTAAAACAAGGTTTCACTTTAATAATGAAGGGGTAGCAGGCTGTCCTTGAACTCACAGCAATCCTCCTACCTACATGCCCGGTATTGTGGTATGTAGTACTGGGGATCAAACTCAGTATCTTACACTTGCTAAGCATTTCTTTTCTTGAAGCTATGCATTTTTGTTGTTTGCTCTTGAGATTACTAAAAAAAATTTGGTACTGATTTCATACATCACATAAAAAGACTGGCCACTGATTTTTATGTCAGAACTTTGTTAAAAATATATATTGTTCATTATTGCCATTAATATATTTGTCTTTTTTTAATAGGTGAAGCTTTATTCTACTTTATGAACCCAAATTATAAAGACTCTAAATGTTACAGAAGTGTTGAAAGACTGGTAAGTATCCAATATAATAAATATTAATAGCTAAAACACTTGATCCTTGAAATTAAATTGTTAATGGCATTAATTAAATCCCACAATAAAAACAGCTGACCTTTCCTTTGACATAGATGAACATACAGATTGTGGATTATTTAGACTCTGACATATTGCAGGATGGTTTAAGGAAATGAACCTGATCCTGACAAGGAAAAGCAGTTATAACTATACTTAATATACTTTTAATATTTTTAAATAGTTAAAACAAGGTGAAAGGGGACATTGTTGAGATTGTAACAAAAGTAAGGAAACAAATTTTATGTATATGGGGGGGTGGTAGGGTGGGTAGGGCTATGGGAAAAAGTGAGAATTAAGTTGTGTCTTAAACTGGTACAAATCCCCATTATGGAGTGCAATCATGATGTGTATATTTAATGTACCAATAAAGATTATACATTAAAAAAAATAAATAGTTAAAACAGTATCAGATGTATTTATAACTGTAAACCTGTTCAAAAATATAAGGACATGTCATACAATAATAAACAAGAGTGGAGGAAGTGTGGGTTCAGGGTCCTATAAGATTTAGTTTCTTTATGCTGATGTGCACACGTGTGCATATGCAGATTGACTTGAATGTGAAGGTGCTAGCTATAACTTCTTATTTTTTTGTATTTTCCTGAGTATGTGGAGTATTACAAAATTTTAAAGAAAATACAATGCTTATATTTTAATGTGGGATTCAGAATTACTGAAAGACATTTGATTGAATCCAATATTCCTTTTAGGAAGAAGTTAACATTTAATATGCAGCTGGGGATGGTAGTGCACATCTGTAATCCCAGCACTTGGGAGGCAGAGGCAGGAGGATTGGATACAAGGTCAAAGTCAGCTTGGGCTACATACTGAGTTTAAGGTCAGCCTGAACTACTAAGTGAGACCTTGCCTCAAAAATAAAATAAAATTTACAGAATAGTGTTAGCAATTTTGGAAGAAAATCCTAATAATGATAATGCAGCGCTTATGAAATGCTAAGAAGCATATGAAGAACTGCTCAACATCACTGGTCATTTGAGAGATGCAGAGGAAAACAACACTAAGATTTCATCTCACTCCACAAAGTATGGCTGCTATGTCAAAATTAGCCAGCAATAAATGTTGGCAAGGTTGTGGGGAGAAAGGAACCCTTCTCCACTGTTGGTGGAAATGTAGACTGGTGAAACCACTGTGGATATCAGTGTGGAGATTCCTCAAAAAACTAGGATTAGAGGTTCCTTTGACCCTGCTATTCCACTAGTAGTGATATACAGGAAAGAATTAAAAGATTCATATCACAGTGATATATGTGCACCTATGTTTATAGCAGCTCAGTTTGTGATAGCTGAATCTTGGAAACAACCCAAATGTCTATCAACTGGAGACTGGATAAAAGATGTGGTTTTTCTGTAGAATGGAGTATTACTCATTGCTCAATGATAAGTTTGAGTCATTTATAGTCAAACGGACGTACCTTCAGGACATACTTATAAGTGAAATAAATAGGTCACAGATGTGTAAATGCCTTATCATTTCTCTGGTATGAAAAACTGAAGATGTTAATGAGTTCTAGAGTATGTGATAGATGCTATGAAATAGAAAATATTCAAAGGGAAATGGGGATAGGGGTAATTAATGAGGGAGAAGAAAAAATGTGATGGTAAAAAAAGAAGAGAAATAGCTTATGTATATAGGAGGTGGGAGGTTGGAGGCTGGGTAGGAGCATGGGGATATGAGAAGTCATGTCATATACTGCTACAAATTTCTCGATTGTGATCATGATATTAAAAAATATATATATAAATAAAAGAAGCCATACAATAAACTAAAATAAAATATGCTGCATCACATATGTTCCTGATGCCCAAAGGTTGAGAAGAAAGCATTGTATCAAAGTTTAAGCAGCGATATTTTCTTTTTTTTTTTTTCAATGATGCACTAACTATGTATCCTAAAATCAATGACAGATTAGGTAATACATGTTACCTAAAGTTAGATAAATGGTTACTGAATATAAAGTAGGCTGATTTGTTGAATAATTTTACTTTATGAAAATTTATAGAGAACATTATATATAATAGAGATTATTGCTGAATTTTGAAGTGAATGATGTACATTTTAATACTTTTTGCTAATGTTCAATAATATCAAAATAATAATTTTAGGGCTGGGGATTTAGCTCAGTGTTCTGGCATCTGCCTTGCAAGGGCAAGGTCTTGAGTTCAATTCCTGGTAACCACATACAACAATGCTGGGCATTGTGACTCACATCCACCAGAAGTCAGTATCACATACCCCAATGCTGGGTGTGGTGGCTCACACCTATAATCCTATCTCTCAGGTGATTGAGGCAGGAGGATTGCTGTGAGTTCCAGGCTCATGTGGGCTACATAATGAGCTCAGGGATAGCCCCAACTACAAAGCGAGACCCTGTCTCCAAAAAAAAAAAAAATTGTAAAATATATGTCTAGGATACTTGTTTTTCTTTTTAAAGCAAAGATGTTAGCATACAAGTTATTTTTTCTAAACTAAAATTTCAGTATTCAGGATTTCAGTGTTGAATCAGTGGGTTTTAGGCTATAGTTTGGGCACTTGTCTCTAAAAGGTTCACCGTCATTGATTTAGGATATATATCCTGTACATCCTAGATATATTGCTCTTGGCAGATATCTGTATATAAACCATATTCTCTACAGTGGTAACACACCATTGAATTTGATTCAGTTCATCCAATTTGGTTTCTGACCAGAGTTATAGAAAGAATTAAGTTTATGAACCGAGGTACCACTGTATATATCCTGTGTGTATGTGTGTATGTATATCTATATATATTTACATACCTCTATATACCTCTATATATATATATACACCATACCTCTATATACCTCTATATATCTATATCGATATAGATAGGTGAAAAAGGGGAATATATAGATATATATGGATATATAGATATCTTAGCTATAGATATATATAGATATAGATATAGATATATAAGATATATATGATATATAGATATATATAGATATATCATATATAGATATATAGATATCTTAGAATTCTGGAAGGCATCCAGCAATTATGCTTTTAGGCCCTAGAATGAGGAAAAATCAAGGAACTAGAGAGATTTCTCTGGCTTCTTGCTTTTATCTTTAATCTGCTTCTCTTTACATTTTGTTGGTGTCTATGTCCTTTTAATTCAAATTCTAGAGAGAGACAGACAGACAGACAGAAAAGGCAAACAAACCCTAATTGGCCGATTCTCCTTTGCATTACATCTTTACCAACATGTATGCTGGCCGCTCCTGAATCAGATGTGCTTCTGTTGATTAACGCCCAGAACTTGGCCCTGCCTCCTCACAGTGGGTATAGTCATATGGCCCACTGCCCTCTCAGCCAGGACTTTGATGTAGCTTTTTCCCCTAAAGCTGACGAAGGGTGACTGGGCAATATGTGTCTTACGTTGTTTAACATCTCTAGGTTAAAAAACTTTAAAAAATTACTAGATGTGCTAAACCTACTTTTTGTCTTGCAATAAAACTTTTTTGAAAGTCTTTGGATATTTTGTTGTGATTTTTCTTTTTCTTTAAATTGACTTTATCAGTACACTTTATATTATTATCACATTAAGCAGTGAGAATTTGTACCTGTACGTGACATATCTTGATTCTCATTTTTCCCATTCCCCTGCCCTCCCTACAACCCCCTACCCCCATACACATAATATTTCCTTTTATTTTAACCATCAATTTTTCTTTCTCTTTTTTACTTTCACCTACTCACTCTTTCCCTTTTTCTTTGAAACCTTTTCTTCCTATTTCACAATACCTATCATATGTATTGGAACTCATTTATACTTTCACTTGTTCATACTAGAGAAAAGGTATTATTTACACATCTATGTACAGTTTATTTCACTTCGGAGCATTCCTCAAGGTACATCCATTTCAGTATAAATAACTCAAACTTATCACTCTTTATGGCTGAGTAATACTCCATTTTATTTTTTTAAAACCACATCTTCTTTATCCAGTCTCCCATTGATGGGCATTTGGGCTAGTTCCAAGATTTAGCTATTAAAAACAGATATTATAAACATATGTTCACATATGTCACTGTAATATGATTCTTTTAATTCTTTTGTATTTGTGATTTTTCCATTTGGAATATTTATACAGTTTTCTCAATATTTGTATCTGTTTTCACCTCTCCTCTGTCTGCTTTGCCTTACTCTTTATTTTCCTTAGTCTTAAAATGTCAAACTGTCTTTTTCATTAAAATATGTAGTAGAAAGTAAAGTGCTATGACTTTAGCTGTTAGAATTCTTCACTGCCTCCCTAATTAACTGAGCCTAAAGTTTTTGGAGAGTAGGTCTAGCTTGTGGGAGCTATCAAGTAAAAAGGCAGTTTATATTTTTAAAAGTCGGCTTATCTGCTTTAAAACATTTAAAGCAAAAACAGTTGTGTAAGTAATGGGTTTATTTTTATTCTAATTAACAGAGAAAGTCAACTGCAACCTTCTCACTCGTATCTTCACTTACCTCTTCCCAGCTGTGCTCCGGCATTTCACACCTAGAGCTTGTTTCTGCCATGCAGAAGTTGTTTAATGTGTATGAAGTAGGTTAGAACTATACCTGAAAATTTTATACTGTTGGAGACCAATAGCCAGTAATTTTTAGTCACTCTTCAGTTAAAAACAAACAACAAAGCAAATAGTTTAAGAGTATATTTGTATTCATCTTTCTAATTTTTTTTTTTAATGTTTGTTATAGCTCGGTCATGAGCACCGACAGTAACTCATTGGCACGTGAATTTCTGACTGATGTCAACCGGCTTTGCAATGCAGTGGTCCAGAGGGTGGAGGCCAGGGAAGAGGAGGAGGAGGAGACACACATGGCAACCCTTGGACAGTACCTTGTGCATGGTCGAGGATTTCTGTTACTTACCAAGCTGAATTCTATCATTGACCAGGTAATATTTTCACCTCAGCTTTACATCAACATATTAGAGTTGATTATAGATTGATATTTCTGAGTTACTTAGGTTTTAAGAGTCTCTGAGATAATGTCCTATTTTATATCATTACAACAAAAAGTAGTCCTGTTTATGATCATACTTCATATTTGGATACTTTTTTAAATGTCTGGAGTATCTTAGAATTATAGATACCCTTTCTTTTAAAGTGAGTTCACATGTTTTTTTTTATTTTAATAGCAGTAAAATTACTATGATTATTAATGGAGATACAATTCAAAAGCATATGCGTTTGCATTTTCAATAAAGATCAAGAGTATATTGGAAAAATTGAGCATGAATTATTTTTAAGGATTTTTGCTAATTCTGGAGTGAAAGCAGAGGGTTCTCTTACGTAAACTAATAATTACTGAGTCCTTTAACCTATATACATCTAATTTTTTACACATTTTTTTGTTTTGCTATTTCCTTATTATAAAATTAACAGTTTTAAAGCTAATTTGAGCCAGAGATTTTTTTAATCTAACCATTTTTTTGTAGAAATAACTATACAAAGTTAACTTGAAGCTTAAATGAGGTTTATATATCTAATTATCACAGAATTTTCTGAGACATTTTAGGTGTTGTATTGCTTTTCATAAATGTGATATTTAAAAATATGTGGCAGGATGTAATATAGTTGTATATATTTGACTTTTATATAAATAAATTTTAAAATCAGAAAATAGTATTTGTTTGACCTATGCATAGTAATTTTTGTTTTGAAAATTTGATTAATGTACTGCTTTTTTCATTTTCTTATCACATATTTAAAAATTCAGTGCCGAGTATCAGAAATATAATATACCCAGGAATATATCTAATAAAATATGTGCAGTACTTCTGTATGGAATTTTATAAAACATTATTGAGAAAAACTAAAGAAGGCCCAAATAAATTGACAACTATAATTTCATTTAAGACCATCATTATATTAGAGATATTTTCTCACAATTGATTCATAGATTCCAGTGCAATCCCTGTCAAAACTCTCAGTAGTTTTTTTTTGTTCTGTTTTGTTTTTTTAAATAGCATTATAGGCTGAGGATGTAGCTAGAGATAGAATATGTACTTAGCATGTGTGAGGTTCTCAGTTCAATCTCTAACACTTAAAAGATAAACCCAACTAAAAGCTAAACTAAACAAAAACAGCATTATTGAGATATAGTTCACATTATAAACTCACCCATTTCATATGTCTAATTCAGTGGTTTTTAATATAGGCAGTTATGTGCACCCAGCTCGATAGTGAATACTTTCATTACATCAAAAAGAATCCCCAAACCCTTTCATTATCGGTGTCTTCCTCTCTACTTCAGCTCTAGTTATCAACCACTAATCTGCTCTTTGTCTCTACAGATTTTGTTTTCTCTTTTAAGCTGTGATGTATTATTATATTACTAAGTGACCAAAATTATTTGAATCATAACAGGAGTAGTGTTTTCCTTATGATTATATTTTGACAGTCTTTGGTATTAGCTATTCTAACAGAATATGAGCTATTATCTTATTACAGATTCAATTCACATTTCTCTGGCAATTCATGATATTGGGCATTTATTCATAGGCTAGTTGGCTATTTGTATGTCTTTTGTGAATGTTTATGTCATTTTTTTTTTTTTTTTTTTGAGATAGGGTCTCACTTTGTAGTTCAGACTGGTCCTGAACTCAGCCTCAAATTCACAGCAATCCTCTGCCTCTGCCTCCCAAGTGTTGAGATAACAGGGGTGAGCCACCACACCTGGAAAGTTTTATGTCATTTTAAAGGTCAGGTTATTTGTTATCTACTTGCAGTAGTTCTTTGTGTGTATTCTGGGGTTTTTGTTTTTGTTTTTTCTGGTACCAGAGATTGAACTCAGGTCTACACTTGGGAGAAAGGCACTGGAACCACTAAGCTAAATCCCAGCTGTGTATTCTGGATCTCAATCTGTTATGTTACAACTATTCTCCTTATAGCTATGAAAAGAGACTAGTTTTACTTTTATATAATGTGATATAATTTAATGTATTACTAAATGAATTAAATTATTTGCCATAACTGCAATAATGTTTTTTCCTGTAGTAGCATTTTTTCTAATCACTTTTTCTACTTTTTGGAATATCTGTAGCAATAACAGAAGGAAGTATATGCCTTTAGAGTGAAAATAGCCCTTTAAAAAATAGAATTTTTACACATTATAGATCTACATTTATAAGATCACAGCTTAATAAAATTTAATGTGTTTTATATGAAATAAAATAAATAGAACTTGGTAACTTTTGATTGTTTCAGTCATTTGAGTCTCTAAGGGGAATTAGTTGAATAAAATATTTAAGATAGAATCAAAACAGTACCTACATTTCAGGAGGAACTTTATCTTTTGTATATGTTCTTCTTATAAGTAGGACATTACTTTTTTGGGGGGGTTTTGGGGAGTGGCTTTTTTGAGAGAGAGTTTTGCTTTGTAGTTTAGGTTGGCCCTGAACTCACTATGCAGCCCAGGCTGGCCTCAAACTCAGGGTGATCCTCCTGCCTCTGCCTCCCAAGTGTTGTGATTATAGGCGTGTTCCACCATGTCCAGCAAGTAGGATATTTCTTGAGCACTCTGAGGTGTTTTAAGTGCTTTGCCTACCCTCTGCAGAACTGTGGCTTTATACTCTACTCTTTTAAAAATAGCTATAGTAAAGTGTAATTTACAAAGTAGTGAAAGAATATAACAATAAAATAGAGAAGTTATCATAAGGCATTATAAAAACAGTTATTTAAAAATATGAATCATGGACCTTGAGGTTCTAGAAAAACAAAAACAGTCCAAAAACAGAGCAGAAATTAATGAAATTTGGCCTAAAAAAATCAGTGAATCAGAGAACTGATTCTTTGAAAGAATAAACAAAAAAGTCAAACCCTTAGATGATCGTATCAAAAGAATAGATCCATATCAATATAATTAAAAATAAAAAAGGCAAAATCAAGACAGACACAGTCAAAATCCACAGTGTTAGTAACTGCTTCCC